>JARACY010005391.1:0-22024 GCA_029255725.1 Scrobipalpa atriplicella | reverse complement strand
CACCAGAAATTTTTCAAAAATATAGTCAACGGGCGTTCGGGGATATACCCGGTGTGGTGGTCTATTGTGATGATCTGTTGATTTGTGGTGAAAATGAGGAGGATCATGACAGAATATTAAAATGTGTATTGGATAGAGCAAAAGAAAATAATGTAAGATTCAATAAAAGGAAATTTCAGTATAAAAAGTGTGAAGTTAAATATTTTGGGCACATATTTTCAAAAGAAGGTATGAAAATTGACCCAGATAGAGTGAAATCAATTTTAAATATTAAAAGTCCAACAAATAAAAAGGAGTTACAAATATTTTTGGGAATGATTAATTATCTAAGAAATTTTATTAGTAAATTGGCAGACTTAACTGTTCCATTAAATAGTTTGCTAAAAAAGAATGTAAATTGGTTATGGACGGAAGTGCATGAAAACATTTTCAATAATATTAAAAAATGCATAACTGTAGCACCAGTTTTACAAAATTTTGACACCTCATTGCCAGTAGTAATTCAGTGTGATGCAAGCAAAGATGGACTGGGTTGTTGTCTAATGCAAAATGGAAAGCCAGTATCTTATGCATCAAGAAGTCTTACAAGTGCAGAGAAAAATTTTTCGCAAATAGAAAAAGAATTATTAAGTGTTGTATGGGCAACAAAAAAGTTTCACTATTATATTTATGGAAAAAAGTGTATTGTACTTAATGATCACAAACCATTAGAAAATTTACTTAAAAAAGGCATTCATGCAATTCCGTCAACAAGATTGCAGAGACTTAAATTAAAGTTATTAAAATATAACATAGAGTTCAAATATCAAAAGGGTCGTTTAATGCATATTGCAGATTTACTTTCTCGCTCTTATTTGGAGGAAAAGGATATGGATCAATCATACATGTATGAAGTCATACATTGTATTGGCTTGTCAAATTATTTGCAATGTACAGAAGAACAAAGACAAGAACTAATATTAGAAACATCTAAGGATGTAGAGTTATCTGTTTTAATGAATTTCACACAAAATGGATGGCCAGATAACACTAAAATTATACCTGATAATATTAAGTATTACCTTAAATTCATAGAAAATATTACAGTTGATAAAGAACTCTTATTTATGAATGATAGACTTATAGTTCCAAAGTCACTAAGATTATCAATTTTGAATAGATTGCATGAGGGTCATTTGGGGATAACTAAGATGAAACAAACAGCTAGAACTTTGTATTATTGGCCGCAAATTGATTCACACATTGAAGCATTTGTAAAGAAGTGTTTTGTTTGTCAGACATATCAAAATAGTAATGTAAAAGAACCTTTATTATCACATGAAATACCTAAGTTGCCATTTTCTAAGCTTGGGACTGACATAATGGATTTTAAAAGGAAAAGTTATCTGGTTGTTTATGATTATATGTCGAAATGGTTAGAAATAAAACTAATTACGAATAAAAGTGCACAGAGCATAATAAATGCATTGATAGACATATTCTCCAGCTTTGGCATACCAACTGAGGTTGTGGCAGATCACATTCCTTTTGATTCAGTTCAATGTAAACAATTTGCAAAGGACTGGGGTTTTAAGTTTACATATTCAAGTCCAAGGTATCCACAATCAAATGGTATGGCAGAACGTGGAGTACAAATAGCTAAGAAAATTTTAACAAAGTGTAATGAGGATAAGACTGACTATAGGATTGCGTTAATGCAATATAGATCTTCACCTGTGTCGGGGAACCTATTTTACACCTTCACAATTAATGATGAGTAGGAATTTAAGAACTAAGTTGCCATGTAGCTACAATTATTTGAAACCAAAGTTAAATATTAATGTAGAGACTGAAATGAATAAGAGTAGAGATAGGAATATTTTAAATTATAATAAGCATGTTAAGGAAAAGAATAGGTTTCAAATAAATCAGAAAGTATGGTTTAAAAAGGACCCTCAAAAGAATATATGGCTACAGGGCACCATTGTAAATAATGATAAGCAAGATTTCAGATCTTATGATGTTATGGATTGTAATGGTTGCACGTACACACGAACGTCGTATCATATTCGTTCTCAATAATCTGATAGAGTAAGTTTTGAATGTGCAGTTCAGTGAATATTTTTTTTTTTTTTTTTTATAATAAGGAAGTTGTTTTTATTTTAAGAGAGTTTAAGTTGTTTAAGTGGGAATAGATAAATACCTAGTTATCTATTGGTTAAAGCTTAATGTTAAGTTATAAATAAGTAACTTTGAAAAAGTTTTTTTTTATTATTTTTTTTGTGTGGAAAGGGGTATGATGTAACAGTAACCAAACGCAGTCTGTGGTAGCAATATTAAAACGCTACTACAGGTTCAACTTAAAATGATCTGAGTCACTTTGATATAAGATTATAACCTCTAAATGTATGGACAAAGCAAGCGTGGTTTTGACTACAGACTGTGGGGTTGAGACTGGGTATCTTGAGCTTATGGCACTTTTTGTACTGAAGACAGAGTGAAGAGGTTTTGTTAAAAATATAAAATAAAACTCACAAGTGTTTTTAATATTAACTGGTGTTTAATTTCAACTAGATAAAAGAATACGAAGAACAATACAGGCCCAATTCTAGATACTTACGAATTAATGTGTTCACACCACTGGGCATCGACGAGTTCATGTCGAATGTGCAGATGAAGGCGATTAAAGCCAAAATGAAGTGCTGACTCATGGCTCTGAAAAAAAAAAAGCTTTGGTTTGTCAAGTAGCCGATTTTAAGTTTCATACTACTAACGCTAGTTAGGTCGAAGGTAAAGTATCTATACTAACTAAACCTACTAGGTTAGTGAAATTATTTCTTCAGTTAGGAATTTTTAGTTTATAAATAGTAAAATTATTCACTACCAGATACTACAAAACAAACATAAACAAAATATCTCAATAAACAGCTGGCGACACATAGCTCCGGAAAGCTTTCATAGGTTTTATATTATTATGTAAGTAACATCTAAATTAAGCTAAGTACTTCACATTCACTCGTACCGTATCCACACATTCCGCACATATATTTATTATCTACCTATGCTAGTTATGCGAAAGTATCCCTGTCTGTTAGGGGCATGGCATTTAGGAAACGGTGCGGTGCCGGTGCGTCGCCAATGCGTCGTTTTTGTATAGAAACTTCAAATCAAGCTGCGCTGCGCAGACGTAAATTACATACAAAATTGACACGCCTCCGCCTCGCCCGCGCCGCACCGCTTCCTATTTGCAATGCCCCTTACTGAACAGATATAAGTAATTTTTTTTTCAGGATGATAAAGATGGTTACCTGAAGATGGGCATAAGAAAACAAAAATACCTCACTCCCTTGGGAAAATTCATTAAGCCGCGCGTAAAACTGGGCGGAAAACTAGTATCGTAATTACATCGTATTTACCTGGTTGTAGGCTTATCTTGCAAGGAAATCAAAATCCTTCAAAAGATCAAACTTTTTTTATCACAATAATTTTCCACTAATTAAGGTAACAATTTTGGTAGTGTGACGGGAGCAATGAACCAAATCCAACTAATTTATCTTTTGTAATAACATTCGATATTAATACAAGTGTTTCATGAAGATCTTAAGATAAACAAATACTTGACGACGAATTATTAAAGATAGCTTCCTAGCACGACGTACAGTCAGCAAAGGAGATATCTTTGCAGGCCCGCTCGAAACGGAAGAGATTATTTCAGGAAATTATGTATCGATTTTCATGAAATTTTGTATATTTGTTGTAATAAATCAATTTTGCAATAAAACAAAATTTCATGGAAATCCATAAATAATTTCCTGAAATAATCTCATATTTCAATATATATTTCAATCTACATATTTTGATACTTTAGTATATTTAATTGAGTAGTTGTAGTAGTAGTAGTTGATTTCATAATGAAAATAAATAGTGAAAAATTATTGAGTAGTTAATAGAAATTAAAAAAACAAAGATAATTATCGAAATGCATAAGCTGTGATAAACTTCTAGGCGTTTAAAAACATGATGTGCAAAATCAACGCACTAATTACTTCAGAAAACCAAATTAAATAAAAGGATTATCTATTAAAAATATGATTTTTTTTATTTAACGAGGTTTTTTTGAAATGTAAAAAAGTAGAAAAAATCTAGACAAAAAGCCTACTTGCCTGTCTGTGTACATACACTGCACTTTCAATAATACAACAGGCTCAAATTTCTATGACACATTCATATAAATAGTCTTACCTAAAGTTTAAACGGTATGTTTAGGTCAAATGACAGATCAATTCATTTTATACCGGGTCTTATGGCAGCTTCACCATCGGGGATTCACCGTGATGATTAAAAATTGATGACGATTTTGGTCTAGTAGTTTGAGCTTTGGACTCTCGATTCAGAGGTCTTCGTCTGTCGGTTTGATTTCCATTGAGTTATCTTACATTCTATAATATATATATTTTTTTCGGCGGAACCCTTTTGTCATCGTATCGTTTATTAACCCATTTCGTCCCACCGCTGGGCAAAGGCCTCCCCGTAGGATAATAAATAAAGTTAAAATTATTCTACTGCTTACTAGTTTTTTTAAGTCTGGATAATGGAACTTTCTAATGTGTTGAAACAAGTAAAGTTGTTTTTGACATTACCTAGTAATTACCATAATCATCATTAGCCACAACAGTCCACTGCTGGACATGGGCCTCCCCAAAATTAGGGGGTATATGCCATACTCACCACGGTTGGCAGGCGGGTTGGTGAGCGCAGTAGAAGTTTTCCACAGGGAACGCTGCTGCCCATTCCCTGGATTTATCCCTTAGTCGTCTTTTACCTACAAAAATCTTAATCTACCTGTACATTTTCGAAATATGTTTGACACCAATTTGTCTACAAATTTTATTCAAAACTATATGGTATACCTCTAGGTAAATGCAAGTTCACAAAGAAGAAGTTATTCAGAATAGTTAGTAGTAGAAGAATAGGACAACAAGGGTAGGAAAAAGCCTAAGAGCAAAATTTTTATTAAGTTTTCGCGTCACTTTTCTATTTCCTGTCTAATATTTTCCTGTTTCTCTAAAGTCCGCGTGCTTTCAGTCAGTCAGCGATTAAATAGGTACTTACTTAATGCTATCATATAAAAGAAATAGAAAAATTGGTTTTTAACTTTTCCAATATTTATTTAGTTTCCATAATTTCTATTATAAGTAAAATTTATAGGTACTTAAAAAAGCTTTGAGAAATTAATTGATTAAAAAAAAGGCGCATGGTGAAAAAGTCGACATCGCCTCTCTCTACTCCAGTTTCTCTTCCAGGGCAGACAATAAATTTGACTCAAACTTCTTGGAACTCTCACACAATTTCTTGGACACACCTAGTTCTAGGACACAAAACTATAGAGAAGCATTTAGTACATTCTATGTTTTTAACAACGCCTTCAAATGAGTATTATAGTAAACTTAAACTTTGTTTTCTTTTCATTTCAAAATCGGAATTAATTTACAGAAATGGGACCAAAAAACAACGAATTTATCTTTTAAGCTAATTACTTCCAATAATAATAATAATCTTTGTGATTCTTTAAAAAAATAATGACATTGAAATAGAGTACCTTTTGGAGTTTACACTACAAGAGTTTCAAGTAGGTAATCTGCATATCTATATCTAACTCTACTAATATCTACTCCCTTAGAGGTACTCCAGATAAGTACCTACCTATATATATAAATAGGTACCTAAATGATACTTATGAGAAACTATATCTCTGCACGCGGCGAAAATTTTTAATTTCTTACTTCTTACATTTTTGAAATAAGAATAGCACTGTGAGTGCTTAAATCCTCAAAAATATATCTAATATACTTAGTGTCCAAAACATTTCTAAAAAGTGGTGGCGGTAATAAATGAGGTAGAATAAAAAAATGTGTCATCAACCCGATGTCACCATCATCATCATCATCAGCTCATAATGTCACCACCGAGGAGCACGAGGCTACCCTGAATTTAGGGCGTTCGGGCCTTAGTCGACCAATCCCTATCGGACATGGCTGCGAAAACTGAAAGGAGTTGCTCAGCCAATGAAACTGAACAATGAGCAGGAAATTCTTTCAGAAAAAGAAAAAGCTTTCCCAATAAAAGTGACCACCTCGATTACACAATTTGTATGGAAAAGCCAAAAATATTTCATTTGCTGAAAGAATTTCCTGGTTAAAGTTGTTCAGTTTCATTGGCTGAGCAACCCCTATCAGTATTCAGTACGCTGTCTCTTACACCCGGTATAGAAGGAGCTTATCGGCGGGAGTCCCCTTGTAGGATCTAAAGCTTCGAATATGTTCTATAGACTACCTAACACATATCAAGATTTTTAGATAACAATACGTAGGTCCGGTTACGTAAATAATACATAATTACTGATTATAATATATAACACTAAAGTCTAAGAAGATAAATAACTATTGTTCAAAATAAACAATCAAGATTTAATTGATCACGCGCATAATTAATGTGCTTAGAAAAATCTGCGGTGTTTCCCCTTACTACTGTGACATTCGAAGAATTAATGAAATGACGAAATGATCATGAGGAAAATAAACATATTTATTTAATTTTCACCCAATATGACGAAATATGTGTGACTGAAAGTCCAAGATATATACTTCCATAATATGGCGCATTCCTGTTAAAATTGGGTATATTTTGTTGGAAGTTAGATTGGGTAGTTACTCGTACGTACCCTACGTGGTACCCAACCCAAGATAAGTAAGATTTTTTTAATGTACATGAAGACATTCAAGAAAACGTTCATTTGTTTTAAGAAAATTACATACATAGATAAATACATATAATCACGCCTTTATCCCTAATGGAGTAGGCAGAGCGTAAACGACTTAGACGAAGGTTGTTACGCCACATCTGACAAGTTTTGAGGGTTATTCCAGGTGGATCTGTATATTGTTTTTTTTTATTAACTTCTGAAAAGTTTTGAGGGTTGATTAGGATAGATCTGTCTGTATATTGCTAAAGTGACAGGTTGTCAGCCCATCGCCTAATTTGCAATATTACAAGCTGGCACATTCTATGTTTTTCTATCACTCCCAGTCCAGCATGGAAAGAATATTAAAGAAAATTAAGCATTCATTTTATTTATCTTGTTTTTATTTTATAAGTATTTGACATCTCGTCAAGGTGAGAAAATGTAAAGATACGTTTAATGTTTCTCTACATAATATACCTACCTACCTTGATTCATTCACCATAATGCTCATTTTCCTCTACATTTTCTATCGGGTTACATATGCATTATTTATTTTTACGGTTATGCCTGGAATTAGAATGAAAGTGCGATGAATGACATTTGTCCCAGCAGTTGAAAGCCCTTGGGGGTAAGAACCGCAAACGGCTGAATCTGTTTAAATACTTCAAACGCGCAGAGTTTTTATCAATACACTTGTAGGAACTTTCAAATCAACACGCTCCAGTTGTATACTAAGCTAATTAGTTGATTTATCTTGGACATAATTTAGTTTGATATTAAATTTATTGTAGCAGTATTAATTGATCTTATAATGGCTTGTATCAGTCCCTATTTCGGTGTTGTTGTGTTGTGCGCAGTTGTATCTGCTTATTCCGTAGGAAAAGGTTTGTTGTTAAAACGTTACTTACTGACTACCTATGCAATGTGTGATTGTAAATTTTTTTGTTCAGCACACTGAAGATTTACTATAAACTCTAAACGAATTTAGAACTGAACCAATTTTGTAAATTATTCTACCATTACAAAACAACCTACGCTAATACCTACAAATAGGCTACTTATTCCTACGAAAAAGCTCTTAAAGTTGAAAAGTTAATAGGTGCGTATTATTTTTCTTCCATATTATGGAACGATGAAAAACATAGAATGTGCCCGGGCATAGTACAGTAGGAATTACTAGGAGACGAGGACGAAGAACGGCTGACGACCTATCACTACAGCAATACCTAGTTCGGTGTTTCAAAAATCGACAAAGCACCGTATTATAGTTCGTTGACGCTCTGTCTACCTCGTATCGGAGTCAGGCGTGATTGTAGGTAATATTGTTCTTATCACATTACAACGCTACATAAAGTAGGGTATACATATTATATATGCAATTCGTCTGTGACGTAAACAAATTGAATTGAGATAACTCAATGAGTATACACGTTTTATCGAACCCATATCACAATCACACAACATGGTCATTGAAAGATTATATTATTATTTAAGTGGTAAATATTATTGTAATAGGTAGGTAATCTCACGTTTTCGATAAATGTGATCGATTAATTTATATTCGTGACTTTAGGACTTCTTTTGTATTGCACGCACAACAAAAAAATTGTTAGGCAGTCATTTTGATAATATGATAAAATTAATATGATTGCTTATAGGTATCGCATTTTAGCAAGGGAATTATCGCTGGCAGGATTATTTTCATCCGTCCTCAGAATGCAGAATCACTAAACCAAGAATCTAATCACATTGGCCATTATGATATGATAATATTAAAAAAATTAAAATACTGCCTATCCTTGCTACTATTTTCAGCACTGCTATTTTTAAGTGAAGTGACCCATATTTTTTAATCACTCTCCTCATTCCTCAAGGTTCCTTTGAGTACCACGACCGAGCAGCATGGGGAAGTCTAAAGCCCACCGAAGTCAGGCCACTGCAGACTCCAGTGCCGTACGTGGTCATCCACCACACCTACATCCCTGGACCATGCTACAGCTTTGAGAATTGCAGCAACAGCATGCGGAGTATGCAGCGGTACCACATGAGCTTGGGATGGGGCGATATTGGTTACAAGTGAGTATTCTTCACGTGGTCATCCACCACACGTACATCCCTGGACTCTGCTACAGCTTCAAGGTTTGCAGCAACAATATGCGGAGAATGCAGCAGTACCACATGAGCTTGGGATATTGGGCGATATTGGATACAAGTGAGTATTTAACTGGTACTTTTGTATTTGCCTCCTTTTTGTAAGAATTCTTTTATCTTCGCTAGCATAAATTCGGCTCACGATTTTGAAAATACTTTTATTTATTTCATGAGACGTGGCACAGGGCAGTAGTTTGTGCCCTGTGTCATTCTTAATGTACGACGAACTGTGTATTTTAAATTACAGCATGCTAATAACTGTCCTATGTATATGATACATCTGAAACCATGACAAATAGAAATCAGAACAATGTTATTGAGTTTCATATAAAATTAATTTAAAGTCAAACACGGTCGTACTCACTTTGGAATTTTTTTTTGTAAATATTCTAAATCTGTCACAGTTTCAACGTGTTGGCTCGGATATGGGACAACTGATGCCCGTTTCATAAAACAGTACTATTTACAAGTGCAAATTGGTGTCCCTGCGGAATAAATATTACTAGTACTTACTGGCTAAACAATGTAAATCGAATAGTGCTTCTAAATTGTATTTTTATGAAATTGTTCCCTGTATATATAATTTAGTACTTCCTTATCTAACTCAACAATAATTTACCGTTGGGAAAATTATATAGTGATTAGGGAAAAATAACAAGTTTTAAATACAGCATGGAAACGGAAATTCCGTGAAGATGCCGCGGGTTTTAATGACCAACATCCGGGCCAGCCATGGCAAAGGTGATTTACCTGTTAGAGTATGTAGTTTTTTATATTTTCTAAACCAGTCTCGTTTGAATCTAGAATGACTACTTTTTATCGATATAAGAATCCAAAAATAGATCCTCTATTTAAGAGCCTTTATAGGTACTTAGCGGTTTTTACCATTCGTAAAAAAATCATAGCTCACAAAATCGATACTTTTTCAAAACTTTGTTCTGTTACTTTAGAATAAGAGCTAATGATTTTTCTTATTTTGTAATGTATTTTTAATTTTATCTGCATCTACCTTTTTCATGTTTTTATTTCCTACGAACAGGTTTAATTATGTTCGTGTAACCTAATCTCAATTACCTATAATCTCAAATTATAAACTGATCAGTAGAGATATAAAACCGTAATTTTAACAAATTCAAGCGTTATATTTCCAAGAAAATCAATCACTTCCTTGTTATTGTGTTATCAATCCATAATTACTAATAGATATCAACAGTTATCAATCACTTTAAGATAATACAATAGATTGTATCAGCTTTTCTTCTCATCTCAGGTATATTGTCAAATTACAGTAAAGTCAAAAGTCGGGCGTTGACGCTCTGCTTATTCCTTAAGAGATAAATGTTATTATATTCGAAATTCAAAGCACAATAGAGGTGTGCACCCTTCTACCAAAGACCCTGTTTAAGCATATCTTGTATTTTTCAGTTTCTGCGTGGGCACTGAAGGGGCAGCGTACGAGGGTCGTGGTTGGCACACGCTGGGCATCCACGCCGGGCGTGCCAATAGCTACAGCGTCGGCATCTGCCTCATAGGAGACTGGAGAGGTAAGCTTTCATTGATCACTTTTGGACCTGTAATACCCATAGGACCGTCATAATCCACGCCGGGCGCACAAATTTTCGATAACAAAGGTACCTACAGCGTCGGCATCTGTCTCATAGCATAGCCATAGGAGACTGGAGAGGTATGCTATCTATAATACACTTCGATTTGTAAGATTCCATAACAATGTTGTTCTTTTGACATAGGTTAGGTATGTCCAACTCTACTCATTATAAGTAACTCTACTTACACCACAGAATATTAACTAGTAACTCTTACACGACAATGTCACATGCAAGCAGTTACAACAATTTCTCATTAAATTAACATTTTTTGCTAATTTTGAGCTCTTTCTACATAAATTTCAAACATTTGGAAAAGTATTATGTTCGGAAATGGACGTCTTGATAGCCGACCGGATAGTTATCTCATAACGAAACAAGATACTTATCGTATTATTACTCAAAAGGATTTATTTAGGTATCAGGTTATTGTTTTACATTAAGCACCCGCAACTAATTACAAACTTACTTTTCAGAGGAACTACCCCCACCAGAAACCCTCGCGACTACCAAGGCGCTGATCAGCGAGGGTCTAGCCCTGGGCATCATCAGTCCCAACTACAAGCTCATTGGTCACATGCAAGCGAGTGACACCGAGTGCCCCGGGACGGCGTTGATGGCAGAAATAGGCAGCTGGCCACACTACCAAAGTGGACATATTAACTTCACTTCTGTAGAAGTTTAAATACCTTATATAATTGACTTTCAGGCCTTGTTTTTAGGATATAATATTTGACACATTAAACGTTATAAAGTTATAACTGTAATGTAAAAGAAATGTTACAACTTACAAGAGTTTTTAATTTTTTTTCACTTTTATATAAAAACCAGAAAACTCTTGTTTATTTATAATTTTATTACTGATAGGTAATAAGATTTTATAAACAGACTTTCGATCACTGTTAATAACCTTATATTAAATAGTTTACCTACATTATATTCGTTTTGTTTTATTTTATTGTCCATATCAGCTATCTGTTGAAGAAATTTCTATCCTACGTACATAAATACACACATTTTGAGGGTTATTTTATTACAGATTATCATGTTTATTGCTATAGTGACGGGTTGTCAGCCCATCGCCATAAATACACGTGCGGTCCAAATTATTTTATTCATATTTCCACCTATGTTTAAGTAAGTAGGATGAAGTTGTAAAGTATAGTAGGTACCTAGATAAAATACCATTATTTTATTTTATTTATTTATAAAAAAACTTACATTAACAGCCATAGCCAAACATGTAAAAGCCTTAACTTAATCATACTAAACTAATTTATATAAAGCTTAATCTATGTTAATAATAGTACTCTTAGGCTCGTATTTATAAAGCGATCTCAAGATTGAGAGCAAAATTAAGAATGGATTTGACATGTCGTTTGGTACTGAAATGACATTTCTGATACGAACTCAAACTCGCTGTCACTCTTGAGAGCTGATTATAAATACGGGCCTTAATAAGAGTTAGTTCTAGATACCGCTCTGCAGATGCTAGAAATTTATTCTCGGATGATGCCTACCTACGTTACCTATTTAATATCAATCATATCTACCGGATATTAGATAAATGTGATATGATACATACAGAGTGTAGTATTTTGTCGGACGATACCATAAGTAATAGACATAAATAGAAAATATAACTATTTAAAGATTTTAGTAAAAAATAGTGTAAAAATAAAAAGTAACTACCTTAGTTCCGCTTGGTAAGCATTGGTCTCACACAACTCACTTTTAACTATTGAGTTCAAAAAAGTCACATGGGCTATTTAAGAATATTATTATTTTATCACTCTAATAAATGAAACTGTTTCGTGTTATGTACGTTTAACTATAGAATAAAATAATTAAGAATAAAGTTCAAACAGTGTGCTCTATAAGACACTTTATACTTGACTAAGCCAAAATGTTAAAAACTGCGGACATCCCCGTGATTGCTTGAATGAATGCTTTCGATGCCCGCGCGAATATGTTAATAATATCACACTAATGTGTTTACTATTCTATACTATTATGCCCGAAACCACATGGCGTAGGCACGATAACAGCAGGATATATTTATCAGAGATAAAGGTATTTTTAAAGACACAGGATGAGAAATGGATGAACAAAAAAACATCGTGTCTCATTTTGTCGTTTCCATTTCATTTTTGAAAAATTTTCACTTATTAACTCTATAATGCTCTCAGTAAACTATAATTTCAGGTTTGGATCTACTTTAGATAGATAGATAGATAGATTTTAGTCAATTCTTTTTTTTTTACTCAAAAGGGATCAAAAAAATCATCTTCAATTCTCTTCTGTCATTGCAACACACCTACTAACTAGTATGTGGTTTCAACAGAACTCGGTTACATTTCAAACGCTTCATAGAATATGGGAGTTGAACTGGATCACAGAAGCATGGTTTCATAGTTTGGTCAAAAAATTGGGACTGTCAAAAATTGGTCATGTCAACTTCTTCTATCCTTACATAACATTTAGAAGGAATTCTTACTCTTCTGGGACTTGGCGATCGTGTCAAACAGCCCTAAGGCCCGTATTTATAATCAGCTCTCAAAAGTGACAGCGACTTTGAGTTTGAATCAGAAATGTCATTTCAGTACAAAACGGCTTGTCAAATCCACACTTAATAGCGCTTTCAAACTTGAGATCGCTTTATAAATACGAGCCTGAGAAGCGCTGCTACGCCGTCATTCCTTGATGGTATTTTAAATAATTTGGATATTGGTTTATAGCCAGAGACCATCAAACGCATTGAACGTGTTAATGACGTAGACATAAACACCATTAGCCATTTATCCAATGTTGTATGGAACCTGAATTAAACTTAATCGTCGCGGAAGTTTGCAATTTTTTTTTAAACTGAATGAGGCCTAGGTAAGTATACAATTCCACTTTTTTATTCAAACTTAGTTTTTTGTTGTTTTAGGATTCTTTTAGTAAGGACGACCGATTTAGATTACTAAATATAAATCAGTTAAAGCTATTGATATATAAGAGGAGAGGAAGGAGGAAGATTTTTTTTATTTTCTTATGGAAGCCTCTTGTTATTTTAAAACCCATTTGTCAGTCATCGCATCAGAGACTTTCCAGATAGTACGAGTATCTATTAGACTTTTCAGGTAAATTAAAATTATTTATTCTCAATTATTTTATTCCTATTTCTTAGTAAATTTGGCCTTGGAATTCTATATTTTCATATTCTTCTTTCTTTTTTCCATCATGTGGGTATAAATAATAACATATATAAATCACGCCTTTATTCCTAAAGGGATAGGCAGAGCGAAAAATGACCTAAAGGTCGTTCCGCCACGTCTGACAAGTTTTGAGGGTTATTATAGGTGTTTATGGTAGTATATAAATAGTAAAGTCTGGATTATTGTCGGTATTGGCCTCTGAGTAAACAAAAGTTGAATCTGAGTAACCTCCATATAAACAAGTAACGGAACCATTCGATCAAGATTTAAACTTGTATTTTGTCTCGCTTACATAACGGTCATCGGGGAAGCACCTGTGTTGACGCCCGGTGTTCATATAGGATCTTTTTGAGATTATATTTATGTGTATATTTATTAGGTATTTCTTTATTTATTAAGTTTACGTGGAAATCAATATCATCTCCAAAAATGAAAAACAAAAGAAAGTGTAGCAAGTTTTTACGAGTAGGGGTATTATTTTGGATATACCTACACCTTCCTACACCCACTACACTACACTACATATAGGTAGAAAATTTGAAAAAATATGACAGGCCTATAAAAAAAAATATTTCACGGTTACATTACCAAAGTTACGTGGAATGATCTGCCGTAACATTCTATATACCTACCAAATCTTTGACTGATAGGGTTTAGGTAACGTCTATTCCATAATGATATCGATAATGAAATGATTGATTTGATATAAGCATGATAGGCAAATCAGTTGTACTGTGTCTGGGACAATGACATTACGACACACATCTTATCATCAAATCACATAAAATATGATTATTCTGGAAGTTATTGTTTTTCATTTAAAAAAACACAGCTGGTTAGTCGAGGATTATGTGAGTTTATAAACTCATAATCCCCAAGACACACACTACAAGGTCTGTACGATAATGTATAGCACTGGTCTTAGTCAATTTGAACCATCGACACAACAGAAGAAGAAGATGATCCACTAAGGAACTGGCTTTCCAGGGGTCGATGGTACGCAGCAATCTAGTTGTTAGGATCATTCAGCCAGACTTGTTCACAAGCAAGCCTGTGCTGTAATTTCCCGATGTCAGGCTTTGCTTGGTTATTAAATCATTTAAACCATTTATTTTGCTACACAAAAGTTTCAATTGATTTAAAGGTAGTTAGGTACACATTGTTATTTTTAATGTTAGTATACAACTAAAAGATATGTGATCGATCAACTAAGTATGAGCAGACGTAATAATGAGCAGACGAAATTATAATATACGGGGTGTAAGGGACAGCGTCCCGCAAACTTATAGGGGTTGCTCAGTCAACGAAACTGAACAACTACCACAAGGATTTTTTTTCAGGAAATGAAAAAAAAATTGCTTTTTCATACAACATGACCACATCGATCAGACAATTTGTATGGAAAAGCAAATTTTTTTTTCATTTCCTGAAAATAAATCCTGGTGATATGTGTTCAGTATCGTTGACTGAGCAACCCCTATCAGTTTGCGGGACGCTCTCCCTTACACCCGGTATAGGGGCAAGGCTCAGTGTACGCTGGCAACTAGGGTTGTGCTGGCAACAGCACTGGTTTTCAGTTTGTCCCTCTTTACATGACAAAAAAAAATAGTATGAATGGCGCTAATGTCACTTAAACGTTCAAACGTTATCCAGTTTATTCCATAAAACCTTTTACACAATAGGCCTTCCTCACTCTTTTGTATTCGGTCATCACGAAGTCCTTCATCATCCTCAATCTAACCTGCATTCAAGTCCATTGTTCCTTCATCTTTTGAGTTCTTCTTTTTGTTTGTGAGGTCACCGAAAGGACCTCAGGACAGGATCATCCATCTGCTAGAAAGTGGTTCAATTCTTAGCTTGTTGAGTTGTGAATTCTTCAATTCAATTCTTAATTAATGGCTTTTGTGTAGTCACAATTCTGCCAATGTCACGTAAATTATTGATAAATTATATAAGGAAGAGTCTAATATTGAGACACGTGGAGTCTAAGATACCCTTCTCCTTCAAGAGAAAGGTCGTAGTGAATTCTTATTTCCTGAAAGAATTTCTTTCCGAAAGTTGTTGGTATCGGTAAATGAGCAACCCCTATCAGTTTACTGGTAGCTACGGGGTGTATTATACCTATCACTCTGACATTTTGTGGAAATCTTTAAACAGGAAAAAGTACGCAAATCCTCTAAGTAGGAACTTCCGTCAAGGAAATCTCTAGGTTATTTAAACCGGACGTCGGTTTTATACTCGATGTAAAAGGAAAACATGTGAGGGCTAAGGCTCGTATTTATAAAGCGATCTCAAGATTGAGAGCAATATTAAGTATTGATTTGACAGGTCGTTTTGTACTGAAATGACATTTCTGATACGAACTCAAATTCGCTGTCACTCTTGAGAGCTGATTATAAATACGGCCCTAAAACATGTCTATAAACATCTATCTTCAGTTTGATCATGATCTAGTCATAAACCAATTAAAACTGTGTAATCGATTTAAATCTCACTTTACCGTTACGAAAGTTACATTTGTTTTCAGCAACGTTATTTCCTGACATGAAATATCACTCATTTTATAATCAGTTATCTTATATTTTCAGGTTTAGGCCTTAGCACGTTTTTCTATAATGACTCGTGGAAAATGCTCTACATTTTGTTTGTGATGAAAGTGATTCTGCCCAAATTAACTAATCGTATCCAATAAACCCACTATTGCTTATTCTTATTCGTCATTCTGAAATACTTTTACAGATGAAACAGAGGTAAACGTCGAGCGTGATAGTTGGGACGCAAGACCACCTACCTCCAAGACGCCATTGCAGAAAAACCTGCCTTATGTGGTGATCCACAACTCTTTCATACCACCGATGTGCAATAACCAGTACGAATGCGCGTACGCAATGAGGACCATGCAAAACATGCACATGGATGACAAGCAGTGGGCTGATATTGCTTACAAGTGAGAAACATATACCATACCTACAAGTCGTGTTTAGTATACCTATTCAAATACTGAATTAGTAAAAACTTCAATAGCTCGTTTGGACTTACCTAAATTAAACTTATGGGGCGTTGACATCACAATGGTATCGTATCGATGCGTAAGCGCACAAAATCACTAAATCATGACTGAAATGGTCACCTGTCATAGTCTATCCTGAGAGAACTGAAAGTTACGGCAACAATTTTGGTGATGATTTAGTTAAGTCATGCTCTCCACGAATCGATAGCAATATCTCACGTTTAGATCCTATCTCAGCTGATGTCAAACTTCTTTTAACTTTTAAGTCCCAATATAAAGTGACAGTTTTTAGTGACAGTAGGACTTATTAGGAACAGAACAGTGATTATAGAAAATCTGTGCTGAAGTACGTTTTAGTAAAGTAGATATTTAAATGCGAAGTTTGTTGATTAGGCTGCGTATGATTTATCTATCATGTGTTATTATCAAATTGAGGGCAACAGCAAATTCCATATATATATACAGGGTATTAATTTATTTGCTGCCATTAACTTAGGGGTGTTTCAGTAACGTTAAAGGAGCCCATAAAATAAAATAAAACCCTACTGAAAAAATCAAAAAACCAAAAGTCTTTATTTATTATGATTCAAAGAGCCTGACTCTCACGCTATAACCGAGCTCGCGCGAGTCGATATCATATTATCACTGGTCAATGCGACTCGCGCGTCGCGCGGGATTGCTTATAGCGCGAGAGCTAGACGCAGCTCTGGGAATCATTATAAATACCTACCGACTTTCGTTTTTTTATTTTTTGAGTTGGATTTATTTTAATATTTTTTACATGCTACTTTTACGTTACTGTAACACCCTCTAAGTTATGGCACGCAATTAAATTAACATCCTGTATTGCAGCATCATATTGCAGGGGGACATTTTTAGGATTAAGATAATATTAATGTTAATTTATGACTAGGTATTTTGTGTTAGTTTCGTAATCGGCGGCGATGGCCAGGTCTACAGAGGTCGTGGCTGGGAGACCAAGGGTGCTCATGTCATCAAATTCAACGAGCAGAGCATTGGAATTTGCTTCATTGGGAACTTCACTGGTTTGTATTTGCTTTAATGAGATATTGCTTTAAGGCGATAGGTCGGATGTCAACATCCGACCTTGGTCTATTCTTGATTTTTTTTTAAGAATTTTTCTCATCTATTTAAAGTTGCATTTTCTATTGTAAAAAAATATAAATAAACAAACACAAATGTCGAATGTTGACATCCACCCTTTCGCCTCTGGACTGTAGCTAGTTGAGGCCAACTTACGTTTTAAATAGATAATAAGGTACCTATTTCATGCAATAGAATTAACCCCTTCCAATTTTCAGAAATTTCACCACCCATGAATATGGTAGAAGCAACCCACAGGCTATTAGCCGAAGGTACTCGCCTTGGCTACTTAGCCCAAGACTACAAAGTTGTGGCACACAGCCAAATAAGAAACACTAAATGCCCAGGAAATGAGTTGATTAAGGAAATAAAAAAATGGAAAGGGTTCGAGTCTAATCCTAAAATTGATGAACTGTAAAGCTAATGTCGCAAAACGAAGCTACCATAAAGAATAAGGACAAGTTTTATTAAAACAATAAATGAATGTTTTAGCTTAAATAAATGCTATTAATAAGTAATTTCATACAATGGACAAGACTCCTAGGTTCGAATATCACGTTATAACATACCTTATATTAGTGTTTAGATCATGTAGATTACCCTAGTTTTTATTTCAGCTCGATACATGCAGTATTTCCAGAGATATGACCGCGAGAAGTTAATGCATCTTTTTTCAATTTCTGAAATTACGGGTGCTCGCGGTGTCGCCGATGTGACGTCATCATTAAACATGCCGCGGCGGCGAACTGTGAAAGCGGCGTATGCAGTACTGTGGTTTATATTGCGTTATATTTGTTTCACGCATAGAAATATTAATTTTCACGCAAATATTTTGTTATTCTGAGTTGTGAACTGCCTCTGTGGTCTAGTAGTACTGCTCCCGAATGTCTACTAAGCTCTCAATCCGCAGGTCGTGTATTCGATTCCCACGGGGGGATCATAAAGTTGATATATGTTAATTTATTACTTTGTAGGAATTTTCTCAGTTTGGTTATGACGTTATAGGCTGCATCACCTGACGTAAAATAAAAAAATCCGCTCCTCGGAAGGCACGTTAAGGTGGCAGGCCCGATCGTTGTCTTTGATAGTGGTAGTTACACAAACCATGATAGAGGCATATTAGGTGAACTATTTAAAAACTCTGTCATAAGGTTTTATCATAGTTGTAAACCTCTGACATCAGTGTTCATCATAGTTTTTAACCTCTGACATGTAATTTTTGAGACTAAGGCTCGTATTTATAAAGCGATCTCAAGATTGAGAGCAATATTGAGTGCGGATTTGAAAGGTAATTTTGTACTGGAATGACATTTCTGATACGAACTCAAACTCGCTGTCACTCTTGAGAGCTGATTATAAATACCGGCCTTAGTTATTTTTTCAAGATGGTGATCATACTAAAATATCTCGTTTAAAGTATATTTAGTAGTCCCGTCTAACAACCCCGGCACGCGGGCTGCTACATTAAGTAGCTTTAAAATATTAATAAGTCCTATGACGGCAGGCAATCTCCTTCCCGAATAACATTCAAAAAATAAAAAATATTTGCGGATCGCCGTAATTTTTTTGGATTAAAATATATAGGTACCTTTCGCAGATATAGATTAAAGACAACGATCGGGACTGCCACCTTAACGTGCTTTCGAGGAGAGGAATCTTTCATTTTATTATACAGGGTGTAAAAAAAAATACTAATTATATTCCTTTAAACCACATGTTCTATTAATGATACCAAACAACTTTCCCAAAGCACAAAAATTTTAGCACAAAAAAAAAATTTTTGCCTTTTCCATACAAAGATGCTCTCCGGGAACTGCAGTTTTGTATGGAAAAGGCAATTTTTTCTTCGAGCGAAAATTTTTGTGAAACTTTGGGAAAGTTGTTTGGTATCATTAGTAGAACATGTGGTTTAAAGGAACCTATTAGTACTTTTTTTACACCCTGTATAATATCAGGTGATGATGCTGCAGCCCTACAATGTCCTAATCAACTGAGGAAAACTCACAAAATAGTACATTGACAAATATCAACTTTCGCGATTTAAACTACTATACATACTTACTAGTACTACGTAGTGCACCGCGTTTAAAGATGACGTCACTGCGAGCGATTGAATATTGGGCCGTCTGCCACTCTCTTCGTGCGGAAGAGCTCACTTTGAGCTTTAATATCTCAGTCATTAATAAAGATATTAAAAAACTAAAAACAGAATAATTTTCCTAATTTTTTGGAGAATTTTTCCAGATAATAAAAAAAAAAGAAGGAGCAAGGTCCATTGTTATTAATTTGGCCAACGGGGATTTGGTCCACAACTCTTCATTCGAGATGGTAATTGGCAAAATATGCGGAGAATGGTTCAATAATAAAATAATGGTTAAATAAGTAATTTGATAGAACTAAATTATAAAAGTAAGAAGCAGATCTTGTCAGTTTTGTGTTTGGGACAAATTGTAGAGTCACTTCTGTTGAAGAGCAGAAATTATAAAAATGTGAATATAATTATGTACTTAATTATTAAAGATGATGGTATTATTTTATTTTTTACATAAGTGACGTCATCAGAAATGAAAACAACAAGTTAAAATGGAAACATCTTTAATGACACGATGACTTTCACAAAAATATTTTGTTCATTATAAATTGTAGGTGCCAAATTAGTTAGGGTAGGCTCGTTCCCCTCGGTGGGAACGAGTATGAGCTGATGATGATGAATTAGTTAACATTATTATTTCTTTTGTATAGTTTACGGTTATACTATGTAATTCGCAAATACTTTTGGAAACACAGAGAGAGTATGATATAACAAGGTATGATATCATATTCAGCACTTTACATGCTATTTATCCATCATATAATAAGGATCCATCCACATAGATTGAAATTTGATATTAGGACTTCAATATAAAAACCCTAAAAAGAATATTTTATTTTGTGTTTTTATTTTTTAATTCCATACTTTATGCAAACTTTTGTTGGAAACAGTTGAGCGTTATTTTGTTTATTGTTACCAAAAAGTGATTGACTGATTGTTGTTTTCTATAATATGTTTAATCCACTTAAAAACAATTATCCACCACAATTTACGATTATTTTCGCTTTTAAATATAGTATAAGTAACAGATTATACTACACATCTGTACATTAAAACGTTTAGTTAAATATTTTTATTTATTTCTTAATATAACAAGTGCGAATTATTAAAAATTGTTATAATAATATAAATTCTAGTTAAATGGTAACACATTAATAAATAAATCTAATTTTGTGTGGCAATATTTGACTATATTTTGACACTTTTATGTGTTTTTAACACAGTAAACTACTGTAAAGTTAATTTAAATAATTTTGGACTTAGGCCACAAAAAGAAATCTTATTTTTTATGTGTGGAGATACAAGTAATATAAGCGTATATAGATCACAAACATTTACGGTATGGTGGCAAGAAACACTTATAAAGCCTTAAGTAGGTACTTAACATACATATAACTTCAATGATAAAGACAATATCAGAATATAGGACCTATGTTCTTAATTAAACGTAATAAATAAAATATGATTTCCTTTCATTTTATGCTTAAAATCTTTGATGCTAGTCATGCTAGTTAGTCTTATTTTTATAAGTAACAAAATTATGTTATGTCGATATTATCTTATACCTATTATTATAATTTAATGGATAATCTTTTATAGCTCACAAACGCAAAGCACTTGCAAATCAACTTTCCGCATCTGAAGAGTCGTAAATGAAGACGAAACTATGATCAATAAAGAACCGATGCGTTTTGTGTTCTTCAACATTCATCAGAAAGGCTATAGAATAGAGCCTTTCACGCTTAATATGTTAGTAAAACATTATTTTATTTTAAGTGCACATAATCTAAAATATGTGTAAAAAATAACTTTTAATTTTACTGTTAAAAAAATGCAATTCTTCACGATAGGATTTGGTAGAAGTTTATAAAATATATCGCGCATAGTCGCAAGTCGAGCGAGATAAAAATATTTAAGAATAATTCATATTTATTTAAACATATTAATTTATTTGTACTGAAAACTATACCTGGACGAAATTATAGGAAGCGTTGATTTAAAAAAATAATTAATTAAATTTATAAAGTGATCTTATAGGAATAAGTTTACTTTAGGTTAAAAGTGATATTGATATGAAGGCACGGGAGGAAGAGGGTATAATTAACAATGTTATAATATAATAGACGATATGAATGGTTGCAG
>JARACY010005390.1:0-22024 GCA_029255725.1 Scrobipalpa atriplicella | reverse complement strand
CTTCTGTTACTACCAGCCTATGAGACTTGTAAGATCTGTAACTGACCTGTTCATAATTATAGTCTTAACTTCTGTATCTATTTTAAATCTGGTTTACCGGATTTTCGATTCATTGCGTTTTCAGTGAGTAAAGATTTTTTTTACTGATGAGGGCGCTGGCGGCACCGGGGATCCCCGTATCACAGAATATATAATAGTACTCCGTATAAACAATGTTCTTGGTATAAGAACCAAAATCTCCCTTCACTTTGAGAGCAGATTTTCTAAACAGTGAAACTGCGCTACTTTCTCGATTTATGTGTTAAAATATTTAAAAAAAAACGATGTTCGAAAGTAAGTGTAAAAAAATATTCCCGCGATCCCGACGTTCACAACTTTCAGCTTGTTTCAGAGCTGTGGAGTTAACTTTCATCAGAATTTCAAACAGGTACGTTGGTAATAAAATAAGTGAGGCTGCCTCACTTATTTAACTACCAACGTACCTGTTTGAAATTGAGGCATAGTCCTAAGAAACTTGTAAATTGTAGAAAGTTATGGTATGGCTTGAAGTTCAGTTAGTGGTTCAAAGATTGAAAATTAGGAACCTACATCCCTTTGCAAAAAGAGGCGTAATCGTGGGTTGCTTATTTGAAAGAAACTTCTCAGAGTTTGTGCCCTGACTATATTATGAGATTTTAGTCTTCACCGATACACAGAGTATTGTAATTCATGTCATAGTTAGGTACCTCACTACAGTTTTATGTTGTACAAAAGTACAAATACTACCTAAACTCAATGGATGAAAACTGCGTAAGGGGAGCTAAAGTACCTACCTAATAATAATCATAACTCTGGTAGTTCCGTAACCTATAAATAATTCTAACGATCTTCGTAAACTTTGGTGATTTTGTAATATTGGATAAGCGCTGAATTTCAGGTCTAACAGCAACTAAGGTACCAGGCAAGCATAATGACCGTGGATTCATAAGCAGCCTGAACATATTCCATGACTAGCTTTCCGCCCGCGGTTTCTCCCGCGTTAAATGAGTTTTCCGTGGTAATGAAGTATTTTCCCGCGTTAAAATGTCTTATCCGGGATCTAACCTGTTTCTTCTCCCAGTCGGTCCAGTAGTTGACGTAAACAAAAACAAAAATCGAACAGAAATCAAACATAACATGTAACACTTGTTATAGCTAAGCTATCAATAGATGGCGCTAGTATTTCATGATAGTTTGCTCTACTTCTTGTAGGTAATGTTTTTGTACTACTAGTATGAGTTTTCATTTCACTCCAGTAAGTCCCTAGTCTGACATAAAGCCCCTCGGATCATTCCTGACCTTCATTTCTCTGACATAGCTATTTGGTGTTCGTCTTGTCTTCATACAGTGTTAGTTTTGCACTTTAGAAGGTGGCTAGCCCGGATTACTAATAAGTTCCTAACGTTGAAGGACGGTAATATTATCCATGATTTGGATAACTTAACTCTAAGGAACGTAAGTTGACATAATGATTTGAAAAAAATTACGCCTTAATTTAATTATGTAAACGTACCGAAATTCATTAAAATCTATCTAGTTTAGGCGTAAAAAATGTAATAAACACAACTTTCACTGTTCATAATATTCATAGAATACTTATATACCAGCTGCCTACGAATATTATGCTCCTACCTACGTATACGACGCAATTATTGAGAGTGCTAAGCAATGGACCGTCCTTCGAGGATTGGACACATTTTGTCTCATCTGTGTCTCATCTGTCACGGATATTGCTTATCGCTTTGGTTGATGTGCGAAGAGAGAAACGGCCTGGCCACGGAAGCGGATGGCGCGAATGAGGTATAGTTGTTTTATCGCACAACTTCCGCATTGCCATACTTGTGTGTGTAATTGTACCTACACGCCAATAAGGATGTGACTGGGTGGCTAAAAAAATTCAAAACGTTTATACTTAAAACTGATGGCTAAAATAACTGTGGGTCTCATTCATCATTTGAAAAAATATGCACATTTAGGCTCGTATTTATAAAGCGATCTCAAGATTGAGAGCAATATTGAGTGCGGATTTGACAGTTAATTTTGTACTGGAATGACATTTCTGATACGAACTCAAACTCGCTGGTCACTCTTGAGAGCTGATTATAAATACGGGCCTTAGATTAATCGAGTTAAAAATATAGAAGTTATTGATTTGAGTAGTCAATATTTACAAGCAAGTGACGTCACAACCCAGTATTTTCATACAAAAAAGCGTTTTTAACATTTCATAAAAAGTTGTTGATTTGACTAGTAGTCAAATAGCGTCCACATTTATAGTATAGCCAATCGGCAGCCGTGAGATAAAATACTATAACAGTTCTGGGGCCCGTATTCTGCTATTTTGACCACGTCAGATTTTTAACGAATTGTGCGCCTTATGGCTATCGGCGAATTTTGCGCGGTTTTGGGCGTAGTACATTCCACTTTTGGTTACAAAATTTATATTCGCGATGTATAGAGCCAGCAGTGTAGGAAGATTCTTACGCGATTCTTAAAAAGACAAAACAATCTCGTATATTATGGCCATATTTTGGTTAAAATTCGAGTCTAATCGTTTTATACTGTCTCTTTCAGTTTTCATGGACAACAGTGGAATAAACAATATTTCTTTTCGAAGAACTAGTAGTCTTGTGTAATTTTGCTCATATAGTTCACTCAAAAAGGCTTGATTAGAGATGACGATAAGTTTACTGACGGAAGTCGTGGCGTTTTGGTATCAGACTTCATAAATTAAAAACAAGCTTTTTCATTAGTAATAGATAGATGATGGTCACACTACACGCTAGAAATGGGGATCTAATAAAAAAGGTATACTTATAGGTAGATAAACCACGTACCAGTATCTTTCTCTGAGGGTTTTCAATTTTGTATTATTTTAATTTTGCCGACTAGGTTCATTTTATAATAACAATATCAACACAAAATACCCATAAAATCAACTTCAAATATTTCGCAAAAATTATCATGCTTTTACCTATAGGTACATGTTATAAATTTCTTTGTCCTGATGACTGTCTGACTGACTGACTGACGGATCAACGCACAGCCTAAAGCACTGATTGTAGAAACCTGAAACTTGAAGGGAGTTTAATTACTTCTGTTTGTATGACGACGTAGGAATCCGATAATCGGACAGTAAAATCGTTCTTATAAAAATTGCTACTCATCGCTACTCGGCTACTCGCTATTGTCATATTTCCAATCTTCATTCATTATAATTTTCTATAGATGCTTTCATTAAAGGTTTAATGTAATAAAGGTGAGTTCATATATAAAACCGTGAACTTTTTCATTTCGAGGAAAACATTAACTATTTCTATTTTAATGCATTTTATTTATATTTTTTACGGATGCTTAAAGTAGTACTTATTTTAGAGGTTTTTGTACTCATATAGGGTTCTTTTTATTAAGTAGGAACTGCGCCGTTTTTCCAACAATATTTTTACATGTACAGGGCTATTTTTTAGTCAGTACACAAACTGACTAGACGAACTAAAATTAAACAAAGAAGAAAAGATGTTATACTTTGTTGTCCTAATTTCTTGATGGAACTCCATGTTAATTATAAATAAACACGAATTTCACTCGTTCCACCGATCATGAATATTATAATGTATTTTGCTTACGGGACCCTATACTGACGACTGCAGTCGTCCGTCTGGTACCCGAGCAAGTATACTCTTCCTGAACCGTGATAGGTAGAGAGTTTAAATTTTCGCAGTTAATGTATTTCGTCGCCGCTTTAACCAACAAATTCTAATAACAGAACATAATAATATTTAAGGGGTGCTTCCTACAACAAACCGTGATATTCTGTCTGTTACAGGCTATATCACATGAACCGTGATAGCAAGACAAGTATTGATTTGCAACGATGCTGTATTCTTCTTTGCTGCTACAACAAATAAGTACTAAAAACAAACTAAAATAAGTATACTTTAAGCATCCGTAAAAAATATAAATAAAATGCATTAAAATAGAAATAGTTATGTTTTCCTCGAAATGAAAAAGTTCACGGTTTTATATATGAACTCACCTTTATTACATTAAAACCTTTAATGAAAGCATCTATAGAAAATATAATGAATGAAGATTGGAAATATGACAATAGCGAGTAGCCGAGTAGCGATGAAGTAGCAATTTTTTATAAGAAACGATTTTACTGTCCGATTATCGGATTCCTACGTCGTCATACAAACAGAAGTAATTAAACTCCCTTCAAGTTTCAGGTTTCTACAATCAGTGCTTTAGGCTGTGCGTTGATCCGTCAGTCAGTCAGTCAGTCAGTCATTCAGGACAAAGAATTTTATAACATGTACCTATAGGTAAAAGCAATGATAATTTTGCGAAATATTTGAAGTTGATTTTATGGGTATTTGTGTTGATATTGTTATTATAAAATGAACCTAGTCGGCAAAATTAAAATAATACAAAATTGAAAACCCTCAGAGAAAGATACTGGTACGTGGTTTATCTACCTATAAGTAAACTTTTTTATTAGATCCCCATTTCTAGCGTGTAGTGTGACCATCATCTATCTATTACTAATGAAAAAGCTTGTTTTTAATTTTATGAAGTCTGATACCAAAACGCCACGACTTCCGTCAGTAAACTTATCGTCATCTCTAATCAAGCCTTTTTGAGTGAACTATATGAGCAAAATTACACAAGACTACTAGTTCTTCGAAAAGAAATATTGTTTATTCCACTGTTGTCATGAAAACTGAAAGAGACAGTATAAACGATTAGACTCGAATTTTAACCAAAATATGGCCATAATATACGAGATTGTTTTGTCTTTTTAAGAATCGCGTAAGAATCTTCCTACACTGCTGGCTCTATACATCGCGAATATAAATTTTGTAACCAAAAGTGGAATGTACTACGCCCAAAACCGCGCAAAATTCGCCGGATAGCCATAAGGCGCACAATTCTTAAAAATCTGACGTTGTCAAAATAGCAGAATACGGGCCCAGAACTTTATAGTATTTTTATCTCACGGCTGCCGATTGGCTATACTATAAATGTGGACGCTATTTGACTACTAGTCAAATCAACAACTTTTTATGAAATGTTAAAAACGCTTTTTTTTGTATGAAAATACTGGGTTGTGACGTCACTTGCTTGTAAATATTGACTACTCAAATCAATAACTTCTATATTTTTAACTCGATTAATCTAAGGCCCGTATTTATAATCAGCTCTCAAGAGTGACAGCGAGTTGAGTTCGTATCAGAAATGTCATTCCAGTACAAAATTAACTGTCAAATCCGCACTCAATATTGCTCTCAATCTTGAGATCGCTTTATAAATACGAGCCTAAATGTGCATATTTTTCAAATGATGAATGAGACCCCACAGTTATTTTAGCCATCAGTTTTAAGTATAAACGTTTTGAATTTTTTTAGCCACCCAGTCAACATCCTTATTGGCGTGTAGGTACAATTACACACACAAGTATGGCAATGCGGAAGTTGTGCGATAAAACAACTATACCATCATTCGCGCCATCCGCTTCCGTGGCCAGGCCGTTTCTCTCTTCGCACATCAACCAAAGCGATAAGCAATATCCGTGACAGATGAGACACAGATGAGACAAAATGTGTCCAATCCTCGAAGGACGGTCCATTGCTTAGCACTCTCAATAATTGCGTCGTATACGTAGGTAGGAGCATAATATTCGTAGGCAGCTGGTATATAAGTATTCTATGAATATTATGAACAGTGAAAGTTTGTGTTTATTACATTTTTTACGCCTAAACTAGATAGATTTTAATGAATTTCGGTACGTTTACATAATTAAATTAAGGCGTAATTTTTTTCAAATCATTATGTCAACTTACGTTCCTTAGAGTTAAGTTATCCAAATCATGGATAATATTACCGTCCTTCAACGTTAGTAACTTATTAGTAATCCGGGCTAGCCACCTTCTAAAGTGCAAAACTAACACTGTATGAAGACAAGACGAACACAAAATAGCTATGTCAGAGAAATGAAGGTCAGGAATGATCCGAGGGGCTTTATGTCAGACTAGGGACTTACTGGAGTGAAATGAAAACTCATACTAGTAGTACAAAAACATTACCTACAAGAAGTAGAGCAAACTATCATGAAATACTAGCGCCATCTATTGATAGCTTAGCTATAACAAGTGTTACATGTTATGTTTGATTTCTGTTCGATTTTTGTTTTGTTACGTCAACTACTGGACCGACTGGGAAGAAACAGGTTAGATCCCGGATAAGACATTTTAACGCGGGAAAATACTTCATTACCACGGAAAACTCATTTAACGCGGGAGAAAACCGCGGCGGAAAGCTAGTCATGGAATATGTTCAGGCTGCTTATGAATCCACGGTCATTATGCTTGCCTGGTACCTTAGTTGCTGTTAGACCTGAAATTCAGCGCTTATCCAATATTACAAAATCACCAAAGTTTACGAAGATCGTTAGAATTATTTATAGGTTACGGAACTACCAGAGTTATGATTATTTTTATTAGGTAGGTACTTTAGCTCCCCTTACGCAGTTTCATCCATTGAGTTTAGGTAGTATTTGTACTTTTGTACAACATAAAACTGTAGTGAGGTACCTAACTATGACATGAATTACAATACTCTGTGTATCGGTGAAGACTAAAATCTCATAATATAGTCAGGGCACAAACTCTGAGAAGTTCTTTCAAATAAGCAACCCACGATTACGCCTCTTTTTGCAAAGGGATGTAGGTTCCTAATTTTCAATCTTTGAAACACTAACTGAACTTCAAGCCATACCATAACTTTCTACAATTTACAAGTTTCTTAGGACTATGCCTCAATTTCAAACAGGTACGTTGGTAGTTAAATAAGTGAGGCAGCCTCACTTATTTTATTACCAACGTACCTGTTTGAAATTCTGATGAAATTTAACTCCACAGCTCTGAAACAAGCTGAAAGTTTGTGAACGTCGGGATCGCGGGAATATTTTTTTTACACTTAATTTCGAACATCGTTTTTTTTAAATATTTTAACACATAAATCGAGAAAGTAGCGCAGTTTCACTGTTTAGAAAATCTGCTCTCAAAGTGAAGGGATATTTTGGTTCTTATACCAAGAACATTGTTTATACGGAGTACTATTATATATTCTGTGATACGGGGATCCCCGGTGCCGCCAGCGCCCTCATCAGTAAAAAAAATCTTTACTCACTGAAAACGCAATGAATCGAAAATCCGGTAAACCAGATTAAAAATAGATACTGAAGTTTGTTTTAAGCACTATAAATTCATGATTCAGTGTTTACAGCAGTTACAGATACCATAAGTGCTAAAAGTGGCCGTTTTTCGCAAATTTTCCTTCTGTTACTACCAGGAACTATGAATTGTAACTTTATGATGTTCTAAATTATCTTCTTTGCTTATTTCAATCTGGTTTACCGGATTTGCTTTTTCAGTGAGTAATGATTTTTTGACTGATGAGGGCGCCACCTGGCTCAGGGTAGCCCCTTACGCTAAGATAATAAAATTACCTATAAGTACATACTACTTAAAACACCTCTTTATCCCTTACGAGGTAGGCAGAGCGTTGAAGGGGTAATAATAATAAAGTGCCGTTTTCGCCACCCTTAAACAATTAAAATTAAACATTTCAAAACCTTCAAAATATATCCGCCATCTTGAAACTCCCCACTGAAATCAAAGAGGAAGTTTTTCACCACAATCTTGGAGTTTAAAGCTTTCTTAAAATATTCCTGCAAAGTCGGAAGGGTCTTCACGATAAATTATTTTATTGAAGCGGTCCTATTGGTAATGAAACTTAGGCTCGTATTTATAAAGCAATCTCAAGATTAAGAGGAATATAAAGTATGGATTTGACAGACCGTTTTTACTGAAATGACATTTCTGATACGAACTCAAACTTGCTGTCACTCTTGAGAGCAGATTATAAATACGGGCCTTAATTGATTGGTCAAACTTTCTGTGCTAAATGCTTACATCTCAAACTTTTATCCTTTCATCGCTAATGCTTTGTACAGGGTGTTAAATAAATAAGTCAGTGTGTTTAATAAATAAGTTTAAGACAAAGCAAAGGTAACAATGCAAGGAGGTTGTTAGGTATCCTTATATTGGAATTTGAATCATTGTTAAGTATTTTGATTATTACCGCGATTATTTTTATTGTTACCTCGAGACATGGTCTACTCGTGTCCATGACGCATGAAACTGCGTTGAAATATCGAGGTTACAATAAATATAATCGCGGTAATAATCCCGTTAAAAATAACAATCTAAATGTAACCTCGCAGTTTTTAACACACCGTCCCCACTCTGTGTTTCATAAATAAAAGAGTAACGTTATTTTTCTTAGCATTGAACATGATATTTTGCCGTAAGTCTGGCTAGTCCCTAATACTTGATTCTTAAGGGGATTTCTACCGGCAAATGGTTGCTTTAAAAGGATATTTCTCCTAAACGAATCAATGGAAAATTCTAAAAAAATATACATCTAAGAAATTAGTTAATCTTAATGGTCTACAATTACAACGTTTGAAAATATTCTAGTTCATAAATAAGTATGCTAAAAAAAATCTGAACGTAATGCCGTTTGTATCAGTAAATTTGATATTCCTTCTAAACTATTAGCAGCGCTTTCGCGGTTTCTTCGGGAAATTATCCGTATTATGATTATCTAAAATTGGTACGTTGCATTTTTTTATCCGAGGCTTAGGGCCGCAATTATAGTTGAGACTCAGAACCGCACTTGGGAGTCGATCGAGCAAGTCATAATTAAACTTTTACTCAGAACTTGAGTAGCTTGTTAATTTATAAACGCAACCGCTTTCAAATCAGGTACGTATCAGCTAAATCGAGTTCATAATCGTGAGTCAGTCTTTTTTTTCTTTTAACTTATTTGGCTAATGCAACTGGCAATCAGCCAGTGTCAATACCTCATGAAAAAAAGAAAATAAATGTTCGTCCGCGTTCTTAATTTGAATTATCATGTTTATAAATTAGGAGCGACTCGGCTGAAGTCTGAGTCGTGATAGCGTACCTAAGTAGGAACTAAAAATTAAACTGAGTAAGACAGGCTACTTAAAACTCTACATAAAACTAGTATCAAATTTGAGTGACTTTTATAAATACAAGCATTAGTTTTTATGGAATTAGCTTTTTTGTGCGTTTTGCGCACATTTTTGATGCGGACGGACGTAACCGCCACGCCGTAGCGCGCGCTGATTTAAACTATATTCTAAGGCATTAAGAGCGTTGGTTGCATAACTTGAAATCAACCTTCTTATTTGCCGTGGGGTTACGCCTTAAGTACCTACGGTTTATCCTGTCACGACATTCCCCGCCGGGGGAAATCTCGGCCCGACCACAGAATCTCATATTTTCCCGGAGTTATTGCGATAGTAAAATAATATGAAAATAGCCGAGGCAGTTTGACAGCTGTCAGCGGTTGCGGGCAGATATGGGCAGTTTATGAGTGTGCCACCGAAAATTTTGTATTGAAATCTTTATTTGCCTGCGGCTACTTTCGAATAATTGACACATGACATAACGTGAGATAATCCACCACGGGTAGTAATAAAATAAATAGGTAAAGTAAAGTAGGTTTTGGGTGGGATGGGATCTACCTCATAGGCTCGCATTTATGAAGCGATCTCAAGTTTGAGAGCGATATTAAGTGTGGATTTGACAGGTCGTTTTGTACTGAAATGACATTTCTGATTCAAACTCAAACTCGCTGTCACTCTTGAGAGCTGATTATAAATACGGGCCCTAGTGGTCCACCCTGGGCAACGGCAACTAAGGCTTGCCTATAATTGTTAGTGATATTCTAATAAATCCGCAAGTTTGGATATTTGAATGATGGTTAATCAATCACGCTTCAACCACTGGATGGATCGGGATGAAACTTGCACACATATGGGTTAGATCCTGGAATAGGACACAGGCTTAATTTACACCGCGGGAAAACTTATTCAACGCGGGGGGAAAGCTAGTCGTACTATAAATATTTCTTCATGCTAACTAGTTCAGTATTATTGAGATACAATAAAACCGAATCTTTACGGCAAGTCAGTTGCTATTTCTGAGCTAAAATGAACAGTGTACTCATTACGGGGTGTGTAAACAAGCTGTTATGATTATGGATAGAGCATATTCGCTTAGCTCGGCAGCCATTTTGAATAGGAAACTGCTGGGAAAGTTAAACTGCAGTTGCTTGCAACAGCTTAAGCTATTATGAAAATGATCTTTGTAAAAAAGGATGGAATCTACAGGCTTTTCACCTTTGTCACCAACATAGTGATATTTTTATCGATCAAGAGTTAGAGTTGAAACCACGACCAGGATCTAGTCATTTCCCACAACGCCATTGGGCCCACAACTTATTATCTTGCTGACATGCAGGGTTGTCTGGAAGAGATCGCTTAAATTAAAGCGGTAAGACCACCTTTGGGCAGATTTATTTTTATTGTTTACTTAAACTGTAGGTACTGTCGAAGAGTTAATATATCTATCTAAAGATAATTTCTAATTCAAATTTCTAATTGCTTCGTAAAATTAAGAAAACGTGTTCAACACCTTCCGCAAAGTACCAGGATCGCATAATCGCTGAGAAGTTGTTGCCTCTAGCATTTCCTTAAGTATCGACCCTTCGCTCCCTTATTAACGTAATTAAAGGGACTAGGGTGTTATCGGATTTTGTTGAAAATATCTTAAAGGGGTAGGGGAACAGTTTAACGAAAACTGTATGGTGAGCATGATTTTGCAGTAAATGCCTTTATTTGTAGGATAGGATTGGCAATCTTACAAATATTAATGCGAGAAAGTTTTAGATTGTTACTAAAATACGCTTTATCCATTGAACGGATTGAAGTTAAACTTGGCATAGATATTGTAGAGTAGGTCCTGAAATAGGACGAAGGCCTTTACCGCGGGAAAAACCCTTTTCCTATTTCTCCAGGTGAAACACATGACGACAGAATTGAGTTCAGTTACTCGCATCACTTATGCGTAACGTGATCGATATTGCCCCGTCTTTGATCTTTACCGCCTCTTCAATGTTTCATTTGCCAGTGAATTGCTTTAAAGGCTGTATGTGTCTATTTCAGAAACGGTTAGCTGTATCACAGGCCTTATAGGTTAAACATACCTACTTTGAAACCTTAAAATATAAAATTTAACCTCCCATACAAAAAAAGCATAAGCTGATAGCACATTTTAGTAGTTATGGGAAGCTAATTTTTTTTCTCATTTCGACCTTTCCTTGGGAAAAGTTATTTAATTTCTTTGGCAGATTCACATCCTTCAGAGTGTACCCTCTCTATTTACACACTGTATCTTTGTTATAAGATACCTACCTATTTCCCATGTCTGTAAATTATTGATGTAGTGAAACTCTTTCATTTAATTTTCAGCATAAATACGGGATTTGATTGATCTTATTTGTTACGATATCTTGAAATTGAATAACAAGTACCAGGCGCTCAAAAACATCGTAGAGCACTTGTATTAAAACGCTAAAGGTACTCGTAGGACAAAGGTGTGTGTCCATTAGCAGCGTGCCTACTGGAGTGACTCGCCACGCTTCGGCAGACAATCGCGTTTGATCGCCGGTCATGCGTGACCGCATTTTGTGGATATTCCTTTACAGGTTGGTGTACGTAACTACAATTTTCCGTCAGTTAAGTCCTGTGGTTTAGTCACTTTGGCTTTGAGGTGTTTGAGAGGGGCATCACAAAACATGATAGTGGAATATCAAACACTATTCACAGTGATACAAGATACCACAAGAACGCTGTAACATAAGATGCAACTAGTAACCGAGCTCTGTCTGATCAGGGTTCATCGGGTCGATCGACTGGAAACCCACACGACGGGAAGAAGTATTTTTTTTCTGGTAAAAATATGTCCTAGCTAAAAAATCACGCTATTTTTATACCCACATATTTCTGACCTGTACGTGGCCATATTCAAGGAATGAAATATAAACGAAAATGTGGCTACGAAATTCTGGAGCTCGGAAGAATTTGTGGACGTGAAGTCTGTCGTTTGTAACAGGGGATTACGTTCCTCTACTGGATACTAGAATTCTAACATCGCGGTTAAAAATAACTTGAGAATATTTTTACAATGAAATCACGCCTCCATCCCTAATGGGGTAGGCAAAGCAAAAACGACCTAAACATATGTCGTTCCGCCACGTCTGACAAGTTTTGAGGGTAAATACAGATGATGATTATGTATTTACCATAGTGACAGGTTGTCAGCCCATCGCCTAAATTGCAATACACTGTTACCCTCGATTCCCTTAGCTGATTTTTACAGCATGCACGGGAGGAGATGCAGCTGGCACATTCTATGTTTTTCTATTACCCTCAGTCCAGCATTTTTACAATGCTTTTATTGTAAAACAGTTAGAGTTGAAATTTCTGCATGGATTCTCTATTGTATTTATTACCATTTACTATTTCAATACTTAAAATTCCTACTTATAAGTGGAATGCATTCGAAGATAGTTTTCAACGCATGGCATGCATCTGAACAGATTTCTCACGCATATGTGCTTTCAGAAATGCAAGCGTGGGACTTCCTTTGTTTTCTAGAATGTTCGTGTGAAAGTGGTTCAGTTTCAGTGATTGAGCAACTCACATCCTTAGGTCCGTATTTATAATCAGCTCTCAAGAGTGACAGCGAGCTTGAGTTTGTATCAGAAATTTCATTTCAGTACAAAACGGTCTGTCAAATCCATACTTAATATTGCTCTCAATCTTGAGATTGCTTTATGAATACGAGCCTTACATTCTGTATTATAATTATAAATAGCTATAAAAATATAGAATGTAGCCATTGAAAGCAAGTGATGTTAACTGTATTGTAGACCGCTCGATTTAACAAATATTTTAGACACCAAAACCTCTAAAATCTACTTTGAGTGTAGCCTTTGAAATAAAGTTTAATTAAAATCTTCATCAAAAGCCCTTGTTTTGAGAAACATCAAGGCTGTTGCGTAGAAAGGTTTAATAGGAGAACGATTATTATGTAATCTTTGATGTCAAAACAAACCTACGGAAATAACGCGCTACAAATTAACCAGATAATTCCTTTAGGAAATGGTTTTTTTTGGGGTTTTCCATACAAATTGTCTGATCGAGGTGGTCTTTTGTATGGAAATGTCGTTTTTTTTTTTCATTTTCTGAAAGAAGTTCCTGGTAAACATTGTTTAGTTTCGTTGACTAAGCAACCCCTATCAGTTTCTGTTCGGTACGCTCTCCCTTACCACAGATAATATAATACTATCACGGTATATAGAATACAAAAACTACCTACTATCGCTGCAATGCAGGTCAGCCAAAATACAATAAACATACTGTAATTACATATTGGTCCATCTCATTCCCATATTATGGGCAGAAAATTCGTATTAGTTCAAACGATAATAGTATAATTAGTATACTATATATTATACTTATTAGTAGGATACACCGAAAACCCGGAAGAGTAGCAGCTGGAATATTCAATAGAATATTCCAGCTGCTACTCTTCCGGGTTTTCGGTGTATCCTACTAATAAGTATAATATATAGTATATAATATATATATAGTATGAAAATACGAAATTTTGATAATATGGGAATGAGGTGTTTTCCCGCGGCACCCGCGGTGAAAAGTAGCCTATGTCCGTCTCCAGATTACCTTCTAACGTCCTGCAAAATTTCATTAAAATCAGTTCAGCTGTTTAGACGTGAAAGACTAACAAACAAACAGATTTACTTTCGTATTTATAATATTAGCATCGCAGTATAGATGTCCTTTTTGGCGACGAAAGTTGTGGATTCTTCGTGCCTTAATTCTTACATTTTTCATAGGCTGGCACGTGTGTATAATTATATTTCTCAAACATGCATGAAAATAGTCTTATTCCTTATGCAAAATCAATACGCAAACTTTGACATTTACGGTTTCTAAAATAAAAAAAAAACTTTTTTTTTTCATAGAACTCGTCTTTTTCAAATTTCGAACAACAAAGCGCTCCGTCAAAGTACAAAACGCCATTCCTCCATGCCAAAACTCTCCAGCAAAGTCCAAAACGCCATGACTTCATACCAAAACTTTTATTTTTAAGTACACTTGCGTTTTGTTTCAACCATTTGCATCTGTGTTGACCTAGCACTGAGGCTGTAGGTACGCCATAGATTTTATGAATTTCCCTGCATTAATTTGAGAAAAGCACTATGTAAGCCTCGGCGGAAATAGCAATTGCCTGACTCGTATTATTGAAGTCCTCGCCTGCGGCTCGGACTTCAATCCCTACTCGTCCGTCAATTGCTGGTTTTCCATGCCTCGACAACAATGTTCTATTTCACAATGCACATTGAGCATTTGTCGGGTAAAAAGTGTGCACACGTTGAGTATTCAATCAATCCGATTATTACCAATCAGCAGAACAGTTTGGCTGCTAATTGGCATTTATGGAGATGTGTCACTTCTTGTTAATGGGCTGATGACCAAATGGGTATAAAATAACTCTGTCTGTCTGTCTGCTTGTTTGTTGCTCTTTAACGCCTAAACGGCTGAAAGGATTTTAATGATATTTAACTTGGTGATAGATGGTAACCTGAAGACTGATATTGGTTACTTTTTACCGCAGGAAAATGCATTGTTCCTACGGGAAAAATATTTTGCCGTGGGTGCAACCGCAGGCGGAAAGCTAGTTTAGTTGGTTATATTAACGATCTGTCTATATTTCCCGGTTTTCTACGAACAGGACCACTGGATCTTGAGAATCAGCTGTCAGTACCAGTTCAAGGAGCTGGTTTTCTGTGACGCGCTTCATAATACTGCAGTTTCGTTCGATGTACATTGGTGGGTTAGGTTAGGTTTGTTTAGGGACTGGGTACGTCTTAGTGGGTAGGTGGACCAAATATTTTAGCTGTAGGACATCCTTGCCATTCTTTTCTCCAACTGAGATCAGAAATCTATGATTATTACCTAACTATACGTTACGAAAAATTACTCAAGAATGATTCATTAATTACTTTTCTCAGAAGAAGATTGATTTTGAGTAGGTACGAGAAAAAGACAAGTTTAGTCATTTTTTTTTTATGTATAAATACCAAAAATGGGCTACCCGTATTATGAAACGATTAGGAATAATTTGACGAAACAGTTACGCAATGAACGCAAAATTGTTCTGGAAATTCTAGTTTCGAGAAACGTACTTCTGGTAAATACCACACTCCTAAGTTTTGGGAGTCCGCCAGCTATGCCCATCAAACAATTTGATATCGGTCGGGCTCGGGCCTTAATAGGTGTCAAGCATGCGCCAACGCTTGGTAGACCCCTTATTTGTACAATGGGTGGGAGTATTGAACGTAATAAGGAAAGAAGACGTTTTATTTAACGTACAAGAAATCTTTCTATGTTTTTCTTTCAATGAGACACAAAAGAATCTCGTTTCATCCTGTTAGATGAAGAAAATCGATTGTCCAGGAACAACCCTATCTGTCGCGCAATAGTGGCACACACATCCCTAGGTTACGTTTGACAGTTGATATCTTTTAAGCGTAAAAGTAAATTATGGTCCTATTTACAAATAAAACAGTTTTAAAAGTCATTTTGTAAAACTTTGAATTTGAAATTAATTCGGCGAAAGTACCAGGAGAGCAGAAAGAAGAGATAATAGATTAACTTTGTCGCCAAGTATACACCTGCCTTAAGCCCGGTTCACACGTCTATAAGTTAAATTGCATGTGGAGTTTATGTGGCTGGCATGCTCAGGAATGGTTCTTGGAATGGCTGTCGGCGAGTCAGTTAAGTACCTTGTACATAACTTGACGCAAATACCTATAGACGTCCGACCCCGACCCGAGATATTTTTCGGGACAGACAAGTCGCAGTAGTTCTTCCACGTTTACAGCATGCCCTCTTACTTAACACGCCAACGACGATGACGCGACAGGCTGATCGTGTGGGCGGCATACATCAATTCCCGATTTCGCACATGTGTTGAAAAAGGGACATTTCGTGGATTGTGCATTGCACAACGCACAATCCGCGAAATGTCCCTTTTTTCGGCCAATGAGTGAATTCGGGGATTGATCGTAACAAATACTTTGGCAAATAGTAAGATAAGTTACTACTAAACTGGTAAGTATCTAAACTTAGACGTTTAAACGCTACTTACTAGTCGGTTTAGTTGTAAGTTGAGCTACTTACTACTTACTCTGTATTTGTGGACGTGTAAAACGGGCTTTAGTACTCGGTCCCCCGATCCACTCCCAAATTTATTCTGCGGGAATGCTAATGAGTTGATATCTACTTCCATCCCAGCTATGAAGTCCTAGTACATCAGACCTTAATGATCTCACTCTTCTCTTTGAAATATTTTCCTCATCTGCATAATGCGAGGGTTTATGAAGTTGGATTAAAGGGTAAAAATATAAAGTTGTAGATCCCCAAATTATTATTTCCTATTTAACCTATTCTTTGGGGAAAATTGTTCAGTTTCATGGGTAGGTTATGTGGTTTATACCCTAAAATTCGGTAATATTTTTTTTACACCTTGTGTAAGTAAAATGTGAATGATCTGTGTCGCAAAACCGTGGTGATGTCTCAAGTACAAGAACCAACATAATTTCAAGCGTTAAACGAATAAACTACTTAACAATATTTAACTTCAACTCCAAATCCGATTTAGGACTTTGAGGTTTTGACTAATAAATGCTTGACGGAAAATAATTCAAACAAAATTAAGACTTTGCTTTCCTGTATAATTTATTTCATACACTGGAATATTAACAGCTCAACATAATGCATTGCAAGATTACAAGTAATTTAGGTCTGTAATTTATTTTCTTACAAACTTATAGTACCTACTCCACAACGCAACACTCCCTAAGGTCAGCTCACGCATGTATATAAAACTTTAGAAAATAGACTCATTGAAAAAACTCTAAAAATTCGACAAGCCTGAGATGAATCTTCAAATGACTTCGCGCCTCTGTGGTTCGCGCCATCGCGCCGCGTCACGTGGCGAGCTCGCGTCACTGCCCGGTGTGAAACATTTTAAAACGCTTCGAAAAAAAGTAAAACAAATGTAACATAAAAGTTCAGTTTTAATTTTATACAACTTTCTCAAAAGCGGAGTGTGTAAACATGCAGGTACCACATGAAACGATGTAACCCGCAGCTCGTCAAACAAAACTTAAAGGTCACATCACATCATGTTTCTGAAGGATTTAATTTCATTTATAACACATTTGCTCGTAAAGGGTCTCTTACTACACCAATTCCAATATTGTATTGTATCTTATTACGTACTTGAGCGTAATCGTAATGTAAAATGCACGAGTGCTGTAAAACACACGAGTTTTTTTTTTTAATTAGGTAAAAGGTTTATTGAACGGTACTTTTTTAAATCTTAGTAAAGAGTTTTTATGGCAGAAAAGTGGTCAACATTTTATAAATAAAATAAACTTTGGGAGATAAAGTATAATAAAATTAACATTTAATTCTTTGATTTAATTAATTTTTACAATAAATTACAACCATTTATCAGTAACAAAATAAAAAAAAAATTTATTTAGTTTATTAGTAATACTGGCTGGTTTTTTGTGGTTTGCCTTAAAAAAAAGCGCTGCGCGATATATACTACGTAATCTGGGGTACGTTCAGAAACGCTCGATCGATCGAAATTTAACCTGTTTAAAAATTATATTGCCCGTTCAGAGACACCTGGCAGACGAAATTTCGACTAGGTTAATTTTTATCCGGCCCGTTCAGAGGCGCACCGGAAGTTAGGTTTTATCTGACAGCAGCTAAGGTGCACGCTCAGTGCGTCCCACTAGTATAAGATTCGATCGGTATAAATATCGAACTGGGTCGACTGAACGTACCTACCCCTGTGGATGCGCGCGCATCGCTAATTTGTGAACGAGTAAAAATTATTCCTCGCTTTTTTTCTTTTCGCTGTATTGTTTTAATTTTTTAGCTATTTCCTCGCAAATATGTTATAAAACGTCGTACGACATACGTGCGGTTTGATAATTACAGCCTCTGCTTTCTTGTAGCCCTCGCCTACGGCTCGGGCTAGCAATATCGCCTCGGCTGTAACTATCAACGCACCGCACTTGTATCGTAATGTACTATTATAACACATTTGCTCGTAAAGGGTCTCTTACTACACCTATTTCAATATTGTATTGTATCTTATTACGTACTTGAGCGTAATCGTAATGTAAAATGCACGAGTGCTGTAAAACACACGAGTTTTTTTTTTAATTAGGTAAAACGCACGGTTTATCGAACGGTACTTTTTTAAATCTTAGCAAAGAGTTTTTATGGCAGAAAAGTGGTCAACATTTTATAAATAAAATTAACTTTGGGAGATAAAGTATAATAAAATAAACATTTAATTCTTTGATTTAATTAATTTTTACAATAAATTACAACCATTTATCTGTAACAAAATAAAAAAAATATTAATTTAGTTTATTAGTAATACTGGCTGGTTTTTTGTGCTTTGCCTTAAAAAAAAAGCGCTGCGCGATATATACTAGGTAATCTGGGGTACGTTCAGAAACGCTCGATCGATCGAAATTTAACCTGGTTAAAAATTATATTGCCCGTTCAGAGACACCTGGCAGACGAAATTTCGACTAGGTTAATTTTTATCCGGCCCGTTCAGAGGCGCACCGGAAGTGAGGTTTTATCTGACAGCAGCTAAGGTGCACACTTCAGTGCGTCCCACTAGTATAAGATTCGATCGGTATAAATATCGAACTGGGTCGACTGAACGTACCCCTGTGGATGCGCGCGCATCGCTAATTTGTGAACGAGTAAAAATTATTCCTCGCTTTTTTTCTTTTCGCTGTATTGTTTTAATTTTTTAGCTATTTCCTCGCAAATATGTTATAAAACGTCGTACGACATACGTGCGGTTTGATAATTACAGCCTCTGCTTTCTTGTAGCCCTCGCCTACGGCTCGGGCTAGCAATATCGCCTCGGCTGTAACTATCAACGCACCGCACTTGTATCGTAATGTACTATTAGTTAGATATTATATTACCCAGTAAAATACAAAATGCAAGAAAAATGCTCTAAAAATTAATAATATAGGTATATGTAGGTAAGGTTTATATTTTTCTTTCTGATAATATCAATATAATACAGCGTATATAATAAAACATACAACCGAATTGAGAACCTCCTCCTTTGTTTTGGAGTCGTTTAAAAAGGAATGAAAACATGAAATTAATAGTAGATTACTTTAGAGGCCGAAAATAAAGCAATGTATGGTCGAGTAAATTTGGAAGGCCGAGACGCAGTCGAGGCCTTCCAATGTAAACGAGACCATACATTGCTATTTTGGCTGAGATTAGTACAGTACTTTTCTCTCATTTGCGAGGAAACAATAAAAATTCACTGAAAAATATACACTAAACTAGCGATTTCTCCATAATATTGTGAAATTTAAAATTAGAATAGCGCCATTGACAGGTGCACATTCCATTCATTCATTAGATCTTTTTTTTTTTTGCGCATTCTGCCTTTCAAAAAGTTAATAATGTGAAATTGAAAACAAAGGAGGAGGTTCTCAATTCGGTTGTATGTTTTATTATATACGCTGTATTATATTGATATTATCAGAAAGAAAAATATAAACCTTACCTACATATACCTATATTATTAATTTTTAGAGCATTTTTCTTGCATTTTGTATTTTACTGGGTAATATAATATCTAACTAATAGTACATTACGATACAAGTGCGGTGCGTTGATAGTTACAGCCGAGGCGATATTGCTAGCCCGAGCCGTAGGCGAGGGCTACAAGAAAGCAGAGGCTGTAATTATCAAACCGCACGTATGTCGTACGACGTTTTATAACATATTTGCGAGGAAATAGCTAAAAAATTAAAACAATACAGCGAAAAGAAAAAAAGCGAGGAATAATTTTTACTCGTTCACAAATTAGCGATGCGCGCGCATCCACAGGGGTACGTTCAGTCGACCCAGTTCGATATTTATACCGATCGAATCTTATACTAGTGGGACGCACTGAAGTGTGCACCTTAGCTGCTGTCAGATAAAACCTCACTTCCGGTGCGCCTCTGAACGGGCCGGATAAAAATTAACCTAGTCGAAATTTCGTCTGCCAGGTGTCTCTGAACGGGCAATATAATTTTTAACCAGGTTAAATTTCGATCGATCGAGCGTTTCTGAACGTACCCCAGATTACCTAGTATATATCGCGCAGCGCTTTTTTTTTAAGGCAAAGCACAAAAAACCAGCCAGTATTACTAATAAACTAAATTAATATTTTTTTTATTTTGTTACAGATAAATGGTTGTAATTTATTGTAAAAATTAATTAAATCAAAGAATTAAATGTTTATTTTATTATACTTTATCTCCCAAAGTTAATTTTATTTATAAAATGTTGACCACTTTTCTGCCATAAAAACTCTTTGCTAAGATTTAAAAAAGTACCGTTCGATAAACCGTGCGTTTTACCTAATTAAAAAAAAAACTCGTGTGTTTTACAGCACTCGTGCATTTTACATTACGATTACGCTCAAGTACGTAATAAGATACAATACAATATTGAAATAGGTGTAGTAAGAGACCCTTTACGAGCAAATGTGTTATAATAGTACATTACGATACAAGTGCGGTGCGTTGATAGTTACAGCCGAGGCGATATTGCTAGCCCGAGCCGTAGGCGAGGGCTACAAGAAAGCAGAGGCTGTAATTATCAAACCGCACGTATGTCGTACGACGTTTTATAACATATTTGCGAGGAAATAGCTAAAAAATTAAAACAATACAGCGAAAAGAAAAAAAGCGAGGAATAATTTTTACTCGTTCACAAATTAGCGATGCGCGCGCATCCACAGGGGTAGGTACGTTCAGTCGACCCAGTTCGATATTTATACCGATCGAATCTTATACTAGTGGGACGCACTGAGCGTGCACCTTAGCTGCTGTCAGATAAAACCTAACTTCCGGTGCGCCTCTGAACGGGCCGGATAAAAATTAACCTAGTCGAAATTTCGTCTGCCAGGTGTCTCTGAACGGGCAATATAATTTTTAAACAGGTTAAATTTCGATCGATCGAGCGTTTCTGAACGTACCCCAGATTACGTAGTATATATCGCGCAGCGCTTTTTTTTAAGGCAAACCACAAAAAACCAGCCAGTATTACTAATAAACTAAATAAATTTTTTTTTTATTTTGTTACTGATAAATGGTTGTAATTTATTGTAAAAATTAATTAAATCAAAGAATTAAATGTTAATTTTATTATACTTTATCTCCCAAAGTTTATTTTATTTATAAAATGTTGACCACTTTTCTGCCATAAAAACTCTTTACTAAGATTTAAAAAAGTACCGTTCAATAAACCTTTTACCTAATTAAAAAAAAAAACTCGTGTGTTTTACAGCACTCGTGCATTTTACATTACGATTACGCTCAAGTACGTAATAAGATACAATACAATATTGGAATTGGTGTAGTAAGAGACCCTTTACGAGCAAATGTGTTATAAATGAAATTAAATCCTTCAGAAACATGATGTGATGTGACCTTTAAGTTTTGTTTGACGAGCTGCGGGTTACATCGTTTCATGTGGTACCTGCATGTTTACACACTCCGCTTTTGAGAAAGTTGTATAAAATTAAAACTGAACTTTTATGTTACATTTGTTTTACTTTTTTTCGAAGCGTTTTAAAATGTTTCACACCGGGCAGTGACGCGAGCTCGCCACGTGACGCGGCGCGATGGCGCGAACCACAGAGGCGCGAAGTCATTTGAAGATTCATCTCAGGCTTGTCGAATTTTTAGAGTTTTTTCAATGAGTCTATTTTCTAAAGTTTTATATACATGCGTGAGCTGACCTTAGGGAGTGTTGCGTTGTGGAGTAGGTACTATAAGTTTGTAAGAAAATAAATTACAGACCTAAATTACTTGTAATCTTGCAATGCATTATGTTGAGCTGTTAATATTCCAGTGA
>JARACY010005389.1:0-22033 GCA_029255725.1 Scrobipalpa atriplicella | reverse complement strand
TCGGAAAGGACTTTCGGGACCATCTTAATCAACTGGACAAGATCTTGGTGAAGATAAAAGCAGCCGGCCTGAAGCTAAACCCGAAAAAGTGCAACTTCTTCAAGGATAAAGTCAATTATCTGGGACATGTTGTATCGCAAGCTGGAGTGCAGACGGATCCTGAGAAGGTTGAGGCAGTGAAGAAGTGGCCAACACCAAAGGACAAAACGGACGTTCGGGCATTCCTCGGGTTATGTTCCTACTACCGCCGATTTGTGAAAGGATTCGCAGAGATAGCCAAGCCGTTGCACAGACTTACAGAAGACAAGAAGAAATTCCACTGGGACGACTCCTGCGAGGAAGCATTTGACCTGCTCAAGAAGAAGCTATGTGAGTCTCCAATCTTGGGCTACCCACAGAGAGATGGCCAATTTATCGTGGACACTGATGCCAGTAATACAGCCATCGGCGGTGTACTCTCACAAAAGCAAGGTGATCGGGAAGTGGTTATAGCTTATTACAGTAAGGCTTTGTCTCGACCAGAAACCAACTACTGTGTGACGAGAAGAGAACTCTTGGCAGTTGTGAAGACACTCCGACACTTCAGAAAGTATCTGATTGGAAGACCGTTTCAACTGCGGACGGATCACGCTGCACTGAAGTGGCTGCTACAGTTCAAGGATCCGGAGGGTCAAGTTGCACGTTGGATAGAACAGCTTCAAGAGTACAACTTCACGATAGAACATCGCAGCGGGAAATCACACACGAATGCTGATGGATTATCGCGACGACCTTGTACTGAGGACTGCAAACATTGCACGCGAAAAGAAATGAAGGAAAGAGTCCAAGTTCTACGAACAACACCTACCGATGAAAAATGGGAGAATGATGAGGTGCGGAAAGCTCAAAATGAAGATGACGACCTGAAACCCATCATCGAGTGGATGAAACGAGGTACGGGAAAACCAAATTGGCATGAAGTAGCCCCATTTGGATCCGGAACAAAGAGCTACTGGGCTCAGTGGGAGAGCTTGACCCTGGAAAATGACATCTTGTACCGAAAATGGGAAAAAGTTTCAGGAAACGAGCATCATCTACAGTTGATTGTGCCACGAAAACTTATAAAGGACGTTTTACGTGAGCTTCATGATGGTGTCTCTGGAGGTCACCTCGGAGTTCGAAGGACCCTGATTAAAATTCGGGAACGATTTTATTGGCTGCATTGTCGTGAAGATGTTGAAGATTGGTGCCGGAAATGCACTGTCTGTGCAGCAGTTAAGGGACCTCAAACCAGAAGTCGAGGAAAGCTGAGACTGTACAACGTGGGAGCTCCCTGGGAGAGAATAGCAGTTGACGTGGCAGGACCTTTCCCGGTAACAGAAGATGGGAACAAGTACTTCATGGTGGTCATGGATTACTTCACGAAGTGGCCGGAAGTGTTCGCCATTCCAAACCAAGAGGCGCATACAGTGGCAGAAAAATTGGTCAACGAGGTGATATGCAGATTTGGTGTACCTCTGGAGATACACTCGGATCAAGGGCGCAACTTCGAGTCAAAGCTGTTCCAAGAAATGTGCAAGCTGCTAGGAATGCATAAGACCAGAACAACCCCTTATCACCCACAATCCGACGGAATGGTGGAGCGGTTTAATCAGACCCTGGAACGTCACCTGGCGAAGCTGGTAGAAGACCATCAAAGGGACTGGGACAGATATATCCCAATATTCTTGCTGGCTTATAGAACAGCTGAACACGAGAGCACCAAAGTGACACCGGCTTACGCTAACTTCGGCAGAGAGTTGCGAATACCAGCTGACCTATTGACCGGAGAACCTCCGCAGGATCAAAACCAACTTAGTGTGCCAGACTACATCGAGAGGTTGCGTGAACGCATACATAACGTCCATGCGATTATAAGAGAGAACGGACTGACGTCCAGTGAACGCATGAAGACCCGATACGACCGGAAGGCCACTAGTTGCGGCTTTGCAGAGGGATCCTTAGTTTGGTTGCATAACCCAGTTCGGCGAAAAGGGAAGTCTCCAAAGCTTCAGCGACGATGGGATGGACCCTACAAGATTGTGACCCGCATAAACGATGTGACGTACAGGATTCAGCGACACCCACGAGGAGCAATGAAGATCGTCCACGTTGATCGCCTGGCCCGTTATAATGGCAGTAATGATGTTCGGGACGAACATCTCTAAGAGGGGGGCAGTGTCGCGGAGTCGCGCGGATAAACCAAGAACATTCGTGAATCGAACTTACTCGGACACAGGAAGAAAGATCCAAACGCGCAAACAATTTTTTATGCTGCCTAACAATAGTAGAGTTGTTTGTCAAACTGGAGAACAATAGGAATCCCGAATGTTCTGCGACCGCCGCGAATACCGTGATGTAAACAACCCAACAATAGGGCGATCTGGAAGATTCGGTATTGTATTGCGGGATATAAAAGCACCTCCGTCCGGCCCAGAAACCAGTCTTGTTTCGGATAACGAATCTAAGCGATCTCGGAGTGAACTGAAGAAGTGAATAACGACGACTACGATCTGCGATAAACGGACTTTGTGTGTGCCTAGTGATTTGGTTTTGTGATCTAGTGTAAATAAAGTGTGTGTGACCATTATCGGCGTTTTACTCCGATTAACCGAACCCTCGGACGTAACAGTATGTATGTAAATGTAAACTTAACATCAAAGGTGTAAGTGACAGTGTCCTGAAAATTAAAAGCTCTAACAACTTCCATAAAGAAATTCTTCTGTGATAATAAAAATAATTTGACTTCCTCATATAAAATGAACACTTTATTTGTATGGAAACCATTTATACACTACCTATTTATCGTGAATAGACCTGGATAAAAAGTAAAATGAGCATATACACTTCTGTATACTGCTCAGAAGTATTTCTTTACAACCTACCTCACTCACACATAGGTTTAGTATAGAGTAATTAGTATGTAATATCCAATATGAGTAGTCAATAAATGATCGTCATAAGACACGGTTGTTTCTCTTAATGGTCGCTCCGAATGCCCTCCTTGCATGGCGACCCTGCCAGTGCTGCCTTATACGGGCAGCGCTGCGCAGCGCGAATAATGTTTTGTAAAATGTAATGAACAATAGAAAAACATTTTGTGTGAAATTTCGTACTTTTTGAGTGCTGCGCATTACGTAATGAATCTGAACATTAAAAAGTGAAAAAAAAAATTATGACATTAATAAAACTATCTAAATCTATAAGGACTACATAAACTACCCAGTGTTTATCTAACCTACCTAAATAATATACCTACTTACAATATATATATATATATTTTTTTTTAATAATACAATAATGTGAACCGGAAAAGACTTTAACCCACGTAAATCATAAATGCGCTTGTAATGTGCATCTGCAACAGGCTAGTGTTTTCTTTCAAATAGTTGCCATTCCTAACTAAATAATATGGAGAAAGCAGAGAATTGACCGACGGAAAAGGAACATGTGGGATTGGAAGGTGCCGGGTGATGTTGGTGTCCCGAGGACGGTTGTACGCTAGCAGCCGGGAGATGTTTGCGTTAAAAGAATAGTGATTTCGACTTACGGTATCGTAGCCAACGTAACGTAAATGTGTAGCGGTATAGAGAATGATGTTATCAATCAGGACATTGATGGGTTTTCAACATGGATGGACATTTTTGGCATCAAAACTCTCATCGTATCGGCTAATCGGTTAAAATGGCGTAAGTGTCTCACGATTTATTATTTTATAAGTATTACCTTAAATTAAACTACAAATGAGTATAAAATGATTAGTACATAAATAAAAAAAAACAAAACGTCGCGACTGCAGCGCGTCGTCAAAAACAAGAAAAAAAAAAAAAAACTTGTTATCTTATGTAAGTCATAGTTATTTTATAGGGCAAAGAATAACGGAAACAATAAATTTGATAACCATATTCTGTTTTAGTTAATTTGATCCTAACGAGAGATAATGCATTTTTGTTTATCAGAATATGATTCCCTTATCCTTAGCCTTTTTACATACATGTACAAAAATAGGAAGAATATTAAAGGTATTTTTAAGAATTATTTGCGAAATAATATCTATCTGTCATTTCATGAGAAATAACTGTTTTATTCTGTTTTTAATGGTTTTAAAACTAAAAGTTAAACTGTTGTTTATTTTCTTTGAAACAATATAAACTACATACCTACTAACAAAAATTTCAACGCTGTGATCTTGCAATTCCTATCAAGAAAATACCAGATAGAGCTATAATGTCGTAGTTATAATTATTTTATAAAAGCTAGACGTAGTACCTAAGTAAGAAAGGTTGAACGGGTTTATTTGCAAGCTTTTCGTAAAATTTAATGACCGTAATCGTACGTACAAGTTTTCTGTGTTATTGGTAGCCCTTGTATTAGCAATATTAATTATAGAAATGATAAGAATGGGCAATACAAAAATATAGTTTTGATAGAGTTGAAATTAAAAGCTTCTTTTGTAGAAAGAATTGTAAGAAAATGTGCAAGCAATAATAGAAATCATTTTATGTCATATATTATTATATTCATATATGTACCTACCTAAATTGTTTTTAAGTATGTCAAAATTTCACATATCATATTTATAATTATAATAATTTGAACCATTTAGTTGAAAGTATAAGTAAAAAAAAAATTAACTATGTAATTTATTTTATTTTTTTTCAAAATTTGTCAGACGTAAAGAAAATTTCCTTTCAGAATGAACCCATTGACGTTCTGCTTAACCTATACAAAATAAGGGCGTGACTATGCACGTGTGCTAAATTATCTCGTTTCTCATTCTAATAAATATGTTTTTGTCTTTGTCATGCCTCGTGTCTCTTTATGCAGTAAGTAAGTATGTCAACATCCAGCATGGTCAGCAATTTTGACTTGGTTGCCGAGTGAAGATTGTTGTTTTTGTACCTAAGTATGTAGATTTCGTAGGAAAATACATAAGGATTTCCTGAGTAGGTACTTGTTTATGTATTTTGTTACGTTTTCGATGCATTTGATAATGTGCACACAACAGGCAGTATAGATGTTGATAATAATATATTTCTTATGTATTTGAATTTGAACTCAAAATAGTAACATTTGTTATTTAGGTAGGTATTAAATTATTTTGAAACATTTGTTCAGACATAATATTGTATTTTATTAGTATTATTCATCAATTTAATTCATTGATTAGTTTTCAATTTATAATGATGTAGTTTTTTCCAACAATAAGTTGCAATAGCAAAGGATTCTTAAAAAAAAAATGTTATACCTAGTTTGTGGTAAAATTTCTTGTAACATAAAGATAACTTAACATAAGTAGTACAAAGTGGTTTTATTAAATCATACATATACCTAAAGCAATATAAATATTGTCAAATTGATAAACTTTTTCTTATTTACGTATAGTGCTCAACTCAAATCAAAATTGCATTTTACGCGTAGGCAACGATACGCGTAGGTATAACTTTCAAATCGAGGACAGCTGCTAAGCAACAAGGTTTCTAATTACTGTCTTCGAGGAATGAATCTTTGTATTGTATTACATGTATGTTTCTATTAATAGACTTTGGAATGATTTTGTTTGTATCAATGTATGTAAATGTGGTTAGAATTTCATCAGTTTAATTATAATTTTATAGGTACATTCACATACAAAACTATTCGCAAATTTTTTTTTTATTTTTTTTTTTTCATGACAACGTACCTACTTAGATGTAAAATTTCTTTTGAGGAAAAGTTTTGATATTCTCAGAAATAATTGATGTACCTACAGATGCAATTTTCTTTTTGTTACTCTAATGAATCTGCTTACGTAGAACTTTTTACTAAATTATATAGTTATAATAACAATAACCTAAGTGAGTAGTAACGTTTCTAAATTTCGATATGATTAGAATATTATTAAACCTACTAGTAGGTAGTACCTATATTTACCGATAACTTGCACGGTATTTAGTACAGACGATGGATATTGTATATTTTATTATAGTTTGGGACATTGATTGTATTTTATATTTCTGGAAATATTAGTGAATCATGAAAACGTTGCAACAAGTGTAATTTCAGTTAATTAACCTTTAACTTTTTACTTATTACAAGCGCTACGTACGACTAAGGTATCTTGTACACAAGGCTCAAAAATATAGCGGTGACTTGTCAATTTTGTTTTATCCAAGCACAATAAATTCTATTGAAGTCTAAAATGTTTAGAGTCTATGATGTTATGATGTTAATGAAGAAACAAAGATTATGACAAAATATTTATTCAGTATGTATAAATATGACAAAGTATTGGAATTATTGACTGGATGGTTTTCGGAGCGTGTTAAATATCTTTTGCAATCGATGGAATGCAATTAGGTACGTTTCTGTAGAATCTGGGAATAGTAGGTATAGTACTGTATGTAAATGTATTAAATATCTTTTGTTGCCGTTTGAGTACAATTAGTTACATTTACAATAGATTTGTTGGTTCTTGTTTAGATTTTGAGCTTAAAGCTAGTTTATTTAGCATGGACTAAAGTAAACATTTGGATCAGGTGTGAAGGTATAGTCTAATGAATGGGAATTAGTTGGTTACAATAATACTGATAAACTCTGGACTGATCACCCAAGGGCAAAATCATATTATTTGAGCCAAGGAATTCAATTAAGATGCGTAGAGATTGTTATTAAATTGGTTTTGGAAGAGAAATTGTTAAGAAAGATGTTAGTGGAAGTAATAAATACATCAATGATCGGTACACAGATAAGGTACTATTAGGGATCCGACCCTTCATCTGATCATGGTGCGAACGAGATTCCTCTGTGAAGATAGTTGGGGACATCATGTTGTAGTCTTAAATCGAGACCCCTAAATAGAGACTGATCCTTCAGTAAAATGTTAAAACTGTTGGAGGCAAGTTGTCTTAAACCTTGGTCCTATTATAATAATAGTTGTGCGCACAACAATGATAGACACTCAGATGTCTACATAATATTTTTTTAAATAAAATATAAACACGCATAGTACGTGTAAGAGTCGACTCATGTATTAAGTACCTTATTCTTATTATTATTATTGTTTTATATGTGTATTGGGACTGGCCAGCCCAAATAGTTAAATACCTAAAGGGTATAATGTGTACCGATGACTGATGACTGATGACTGATGATTGATGACCGATGATCGATTATCAATGATTGAAGATGCATTGCATGAGGTTATATCAGAGTTTATGATAAAAGTTAAATAAATAAAATATCTTGCAAGTAGATAGACAAGAAATAGGACTAAGATCCATTAATAAAGACAGTTAACTAAATGTCATTTAATTATGAAGATGATTTTATTGGAATTGTATTTTGACAAAAAATGTAACATCCAAGAATTATGTTGAAACTTTTAAGTTTCATGTATATTATATGGGATGTACAATTTGACTTCAATATTTGACAGACAGTATAATTTTTACATTATGTTTGAAAATAAAGTTCTTAAAGTTCTTTGTTATCAATGACTGTGTAAGAAATAGACCCGTCAACCTAAAATTTAGTAATAAGAATAGGTAAGAAATAAATACGTTAAGAAATATAAGCAGTTATGTACTAAGTGACATAGTATTTGTTAGGTATAATATTGATAAATCCATGTACTGAAATTCAGTTTAATTTTAATATTGTAAAAGGACTGTTATTTAAAAATTCAGATTTTCTGTGAATTCCTAAAAATTTTAGAAAGAAAAATTATTGGAAAAATTTTGTTCATACTTTTGAAAACTAATCTATATATATTTTTTTTTATCGTACCCAAAATATTTTTCTATTTCATAAAATTCAATAACTTAAAAAAAATATATATAATTGGTTAATGGTTAATTAGATGTTAAAAAAAAAAAAAAACAAAAGATTTATATTTCAAAGTTTTTTTGTTTTTTTTTTCTTAAAGAGGGGAGGTGTAGTGTGCGACGTACCTACCTCACTCACACATAGGTTTAGTATAGAGTAATTAGTATGTAATATCCAATATGAGTAGTCAATAAATGATCGTCATAAGACACGGTTGTTTCTCTTAATGGTCGCTCCGAATGCCCTCCTTTGCAGTAAATATTAATCAGCTTTTGACTGACCAACTCCTTCCAGTTTTCAGTACACCGGGTGTAAGGGACAGCATACTGCAAACTTATAGAGGTTGCTCAGTAAAAAAAAATTAGAGAGCTTTCACCAGGAAATTTTTCTTTCAGGAATTGAAACAAAATTGTTGACTTTCCACATCAAAATGACCACTTATCAACAATTTGTATGGGAAAGCAAAAATTTTTTTTAATGCCTGAAAGAATATCCTCGTGAAAGTTGCTCAGCTTCATTGACTGAGCAACCCTTATCAGTTTGCAGCCCTTTCACCTGGTATACCCGGCTTAAAGCCTCCTACACACCAAAGCCGCCGGCATGGCCGCCGGCTCAAGGTTACTTAGCGCTTGGAATTAAGGTTTATTTTCGTGCAGACCGCTCATTTCTGCGGCTTGTGCTGCCGGCAGGCGATGTGTAGCAGCCTTAATCGGCACATAATCTGTTATGTTTTAACCACCTTCCAGCTCAAGATAGATAAAATATCAATACCTAGTTTTTATTCCAACTAATATATATTACTCTGAAATTGTTTTCTGAATACAATAAAACAGAAAGGAATTTCAGAGTCCATTACTATTATAGCCCTGTTTATGGTAATTTGTTTGTAACCAATGAATTATTGTTATTATTATAGTAGTTGTTGTGGGAGGTCAACTTGGTTAATTTGTCAACACAGGTATCAATGCAGCTTTGGCACCGCTGTAAAAACAGAAATACTAAAGATACACTGTAACAACACAATATTACTTCAAAATACAACTTGCTGAACTACTCTTAACCTCTAGAACTGACCTCTTCCGCATCGATCTCCGTAATATCCGTGTCCCATGGTAGCACTTGGTTATTCCCTGTCCGTACCACTTCACACATTTCACACGTTAAGTTCCGCAGTTTGAGCGCTTTCGAGAGCGCATCCCGCAGCGTCACACCCTCCTTCACCTGCACGCTCGTGCGCTGCTGGTTCGGGAGGTGAGCCCTAAGGAACACTTTCGGCTGACGAGTAAGAGTATCGTACTTTTTAGAGTCATCTTGCAACGAACACTCTTCACTACGGTCCGGCGACTCGGATTGCAGCAACTCACGCAACGTCCGCTCCCTAAGCTCCAAATTATGCAATTTTGCTGTCAGCTCCTGGTATTCAGACAAATACAGCGAAGGGGGATGCTGTAAACCAGCAAATTTTGCATTCAGAGCGTCAATGTTTTCACGAGTCACATTTATTATACTTTGAATGTTCCTAATTTCATATGTGGGGTCTGCTACGTCGTCACTATCGGTGGATGTCGACATATTATCACTGTTGAGGGATAAGGCAGGTATATTTCCATTAATTTTTCTTGAACAATTTTCTTTCTCGCGAGTAACTGCCATTTCTTTTCTTTTATTTTTTTTTAATTTTTCTCCGCAACTCGCGCAGCATGGTGTTGCCATTTTAAAAAATATCTTTTACTTTTTAGATTAAAGCGGTGTTCACATTGGGCTCCGCGCTACGCGGCGTAGCGCTTGATTGTCTATCGTTCCATTGTTTTCACTCCCCGCCGGTGTGCCAGTGTGCCATACCATTCCCCGCGTGATTTTCATACAAACCGATGTACTTACAAAGAACGATACCGCTCCGCCGCGGTGCGCGGTCCAGTGTGATAATGACCTAAGTATTTTGTAGTGTAGTGTATCCGATTCCGAACTACACTGATATTTTCGTTCCAAAAGTTTGTAGGTAGAACGTGTGTGGTTATCTACTCAGAGGTTATTTCTGAACGAATTATAGGGACATTTTACACTCGCTGAGAATCAGAGTGAGCCAGAATTTACTAAAATATGGCTAAAGAAAAGCCTAGTCTTCAAATATCCTGAGCTACATAATCAGACAGAACAGCAGTCATTATTCTAATTAATATTTGTAAAACCATACAAGAATCACGGTCTCGCTCATTTTTGTAGGTTTGACACAGTTCACGCAGTGTATAAACAGGCCACATCAAATAAAAATTAATATTGTATTATTGTAGGACAGTAATCTTTATTTACAAAATATTTTCAATCTTCCCAAGCATCAACAGAAATACACATTCATTAATTTTATTTGAAATCCAATTATCTTAAATTTACAGCAAATCAAAGTCGTCTCTCTGTAACAAAAATACAATTTTATGGTTAAAAAGTAGACCTTTAGAAGCTTTTGTTTTGAAGATGGAAGTGCCAAAATGCAGATGGTCAGGAATGGGGTATTTTACCCTATCTCATATTCTTCTGAAACTAAAGGAGGAGTAATTTTATAAAACTACAAATGTAACCCACCATTTCATTATACTCCATAACATGCTTCTTGATAGCAGAGCCGTCTACCCATGTGACAAAGTCTTCCAAAGATCTGTTTACCAGGAATGCAGGATCTTTGACAACCTCCGGGCCAACTCGGATATGCCCTTGCTCTATGAACTTAGTAGCTTCTTTTATGTTTTCGGACATTTTATCTGTAATAAAAATAATTAATCATAAATTAGCAAGTGTTATATTACAGAATTTCACAAGTGTTCTCTCTACATTAGATTAAATAATAAAATACTCACTTCTAACCATAACCACTGGAAGTCTCCGTCTACAAAATGAACTAGCAGATACATTGATAGCGAGAGCTAAGTCCCACCGAGTGGGAATCAGCCCCATTTGATATAACTTCTCTAGCAATTGAGCACTTGATTCTGTTCTGAATTCTGAGTTAGCGTCCAGTTCTTTAATCTTATTGGCTAACTCCCTTATTTCTCTGGATAGTTTATTGTACCTGTAAACGGCATATTTATTAGATATAATTATAAATAATTAAAGCATAGGTATTAGAAAATAAGGCGAAAAAATTATACTAACTTTGTGTAGTCTTCGCGTTTCTGAATGAAATACTTTTTCATTACTTTTACTTCGTTTAAATTGTTGTCGACTTTCCATGATATAAAATCAACTTTTTTGAGCAATTTTTGCTCATGGAATTTTAATTTTCGAACCATTATTCGCGAATTTTGTAAAAATAAACAAATCAATCGAAGCACGTGTGACCAAATGTGACCTGTCAATTTCAATATGACAGGAGCTGTCAAAATGACAAGAGAAATTCGGATACACCAAAGAAAAAATATTATTCGTGATGACAGCTATAACAAAAATATAAGAAAGAGAAAAAGTTCAACATCACATCTCTTTTTAACATATCAAAAACGTCAAAACAGTGTTTTTTAAGCGCAATTTATTAAATTTCATTTTCGTTCGTTGCGCTTGTTTGTTGTTTTCGCCGTTTTCGCTTGTTTGATCAATTTTGAATTTCTTGTTAAATTCAATAGTTATAGTCCCGTAAAGATCTACATCTGTGCTCGCAAAAGGTCAGATCAATCTAATTTTTTTATATGTTGTTAAGACTTAAACCAGTATTAAAATACGAGATTTGCAATTTCCAAAGTGCTTGGGAAAATTCTGTATGCTCGAAAAACCATAAAATTTTCGGTATTTTTTCAGTTTCTGCTCAATATTTTAGTGAAGGAAGGGTCTAACTGGTATAGTCATTATAGACACTCTAAAAGTAGACTAAATTTGCTACAATTTGATACTAAGACGATCTCTATAGAACCAGTGATTCCCAAGATACAGGTCTTCAAAATTAAGATTTTTTCCCACAAAGTTAACTACGAAAACCTACATTGCGCGTGGCCTGACACGCACTTGACCAGTTATGTGTGAATTTTATTTGTAAATATTTAGTGTTTGATATATATTTGATATATAAAACCGTAAAGTCGTAAAAACTGTTTGAATCCAATATTGACTTTTTTAATTATCAACCGTTTTTTAGAGAATCACTAGGCCTACAGGTACAATTTTAGTCTTTAATGAAAGCTAATTAAATTTACTATAACTTTATTATACATAATATAAGTGGGATGCGTATTTTGGAAGATATTTTACAAAATAGGTCAAAATTGTGAAGAAAATTCACTTTGTGGGAAATATATCTTCATTTTGAAGACCTGTATCTTGGGAATTACTGGTTGTATAGAGATTATATTAGTATCAAATTGAAGCAAATTTAGTCTACTTTTATAGTGTCCATAATGACTATACCAATAGACCCTTCCTTCACTAAAATATTGAAAAAATACCGAAAATTTTATGGTTTTTCGAGCACACAATTTTCCCAAGCACTTTGGAAATTGCAAATCTGGTATTTTAGTAGGTACTGGTTTAAGTCTTAACAACATATAAAAAAAATCAGATTGATCTGACCTTTTGCGAGCACGACATAAGAGGTCATGTATAACTTGACGGAATTTTAGTATATAAAAGAAATATAATCTTCAAGCTTTTCTTGTCGTCATTAAAATTCGATACGATGGATAACCCGAACGATTTCGTAGAATACCTAAGTTCGCTTGTCAATTTGGACGAACTCGAAAAGTTGACGGATGATATGGATAAGGATATCGAAGAATCTCAAAAGCTGATGGACGAAATAAAAGCTGTGATTAACACCATTCCAAACAAGACTAAAGTTAAAACAGACAGTGGTTTACGGCATGAGGATATCTCAAACTTCTTAGAGGCGGATGGGCCTAAACTCATGCCTGGTATGTGTGATGCAGTCACGGAAATTGACCTCGATGACGTTATAGTGACGATGAAGAGTTACGCGGAAGAAATGAAAAAGAACTACATCGCTCCTGAGCCAAAGACTGTGTCAGCGAGCAAGCAAGACATAAGCGATTTGGATTTAGATCAATATGCCTTCAGTTTGGACCAACTTGGGAAAAGACTGGCCAATATAAAGCTGAATAAGAAAGACGAAGTTAATAACAGAAACCCTGAACTTGAGAGCAAGTTAACTAAGCTATGTGAAGATGTCAACAATTTTACTCAGGTAAATGCATATTTTCTGTATCTATACTAATATCATTAATCCCATATCCACACAAATGTATTGTTTGTTACCTAGAAACTCAAAAACTGTTAGACCAATATACCAAAAACCATTTCCACTCAGTTTTTCATATCTTATCCTTGCAGGAAAAATCTCCTGTAAACCTATGGCGGCACAGTCTGAATAATGTCACTCTTTGTTTTTCAGCTGGTCCAAACAAAGACAAAGCTAACGGAATGCAACAAGAACTGGGCAGAGGCTCAGCAAGAAACAAGCTCTCTGCAATATAATGATGTTATTACTAAGTTGCTGTCTCGAGTCAATGAAGTTATTTACTTACTGCAAAACACCAACTAAAGTTATCTACAGTCTGTATCTTTCTCTTGAAGAAGAAAGATATCTAGACTCACATTTTTTCAATAATCTCTCCCATCGTTATATTTAAATGTCGTTATTGGCAAAATACATCTCAAATTCGAGATGTGAAGCCATTAAAAAAAAATTATAATAAGTTATATCTACAGAAACTAATTATAATTGATTATGATGATGGTTTGTAACTAGTTGTGTGAAATATACAATTAGTAATTAGATTTGTCAGTATTCATAGGATTTAACACAAATTGGGGGCCATACATGTATATTTATTGATATATTTTCAATGTTCATGCTGAGTTGGGAACGTTTTCGGTATCATTTGTAACTTTTAGGATATTTAGTTTTAAGTTATTTAACTGTAATAACTGGTACCGAATAAATGATCCATCTATCTATCTAATGTGATCTGATGATTTATCTCAAATTATATTGTTCCAACTAGCTGTGAAGTAAATAATAAAATAACATTAAAGTTAAAGAAATTAAATATTTATTTAAGTAAACACAGGACTTTTCCTACATAACTTCCTATTTCTAATGTAATTTTTTATTTTATTTATAAAGAAATATTTGGGCAATGATTATGTAACAGCAACTAAGTCTCGTATTTATAATCAGCTCTCAAGAGTGACAGCGAGTTCGAGTTCGTATCAGAAATGTCATTTCAGTACAAAACGACCTGTCAAATCCATACTTAATATAACTCTCAATCTTGAGATTGCTTTATAAATACGAGCCTAAGTGACACGGTCTATGAGTAGGGCTAAAAATGGTTTTGTTAATTTGTTGGTTCTGTTCTTGTCAATAAACTCAATGTATGATCCAAAGTATTTTGTAGGTATTGTATCAATAGTATTGTTACAATGTCATTGTAATAGAGACGATAAAATTATAAACAGCTAAATCTTAAAACTCATATTAATCTAATGATGGTCTTTGTCACTAACTCTCATTCTTTTAGGTTCTCCATCATGTTCCATGTCATGGTCATCATCATGGCCCCTACCGTCTTTAGGTTGTTTCTCATCAGCTTCCAAAACCTTGAGCCTTATCTGCCCGTAAATAGTTTCTCCATCTAATGTTCTCATAGCATTGTCTGCTGCTTTCTCTGAGGCATACCGAGCAAAAGCAAATGTTTTGTTGGGAAAAGTTTGTACGTCAACAAGGTCTCCAAATCTGCTGAAGATGTCTTGCAAGGCTTGCTGTGGGGGAGGACGAGGTTTGCAGACTACGAAGCATCTCTTGGCTGTTGACGCTGATGGGTGTGCCAGAGGCTGTACAGGAGGCAAAGGAACACTGCAGATATTATTATCTTGGATCCCAACATTGGAATTGTTACCGCCTGTAGTGGCAGCCTTAATCAATGTTGATGCTTTCGCAATAGCATCAGCCAATTGCAGTAATTCAGGACTGCCACTGTCTACAGCATTTTTGAAGCTGCTCAAAATGGTTGTCAAGTCATCGGCTGCTTTGCTCAGTGGGTTGTTAGGTTTCACAGTCACAAGCTCCCCTGACGGGAATTCATAGTTATTTAGTCTGTCTACTGCATGAGCTGCAGCTCTTTCATCTTCGTATGTGGCTAAAGCCTTGCTGCAACCATTGAACGGGTCTTCATTGAATTGGAAATCTTGCATTCCTGGTACGATGTCACACAGTCTCTCTATGTATCTCCGAGGTAACATTGGGGTACAAGTCAGTACAATTGCTTTGAAGTTTTGTCCAGTAGTATTGTGGAACATTGAGTTTGAGCTGTTCATCAGTGATGGTTGATGAAGATTGTTCCGATGTTGAGGATGACTGTCATTGTTACCATAATAGTCAGCAAAATTGTCTTTACGGGTCATGGTCATGGGTGGATTGAAAGAATTGTAACTGTCATTGAAAGAGTGCCTGTCATCTCTACTATAACCAAAGTCACGTTCCCGCTTGAGCTCCTGTTTTGGTGCTGCAAACACAGCTCTGTATGTTTTGTCACATTCTTCAAGTGCAGTAGATGCTTCTAAAAATGACCGGAATGTGACAAAAGCTAAGCCTTTACTCTCCTGGGTTGTTTTATCTTTTAAGATGAGAACTTGCTCTACTTTACCAAATTTAGAGAAGTGTTCCTCAATCTCATCCTTTGTTGCTGTCTTGAGGACCTTGACAAAAAGGCGATCGTAAGTAATAATACTGCTACTATCATTAGGGTCATCTTTTTTTGAAGCAACCATGACTTTCAGAGGTTTGTTGCTGTTGGCAATGGTTTTCTGGTTCAAATTTTCGATGGCAGCCGCAGCTGATGAGGTTTTAGTATACTTGATGTAAGCGACGCCGCGCGGGGTGCCGGTGTTGCGGTCTTTCGGCATGTACACATTTTCAATCTCACCGTATTTATTGAAGGCGTCTTGCAAGTCTTGTTCGGTTAAGTCCTTACTACAAACTACAAACAATCTTGAGTAAGGTGGGTTCTCGTCTTTCCGGTCGTCGTTACGAGAGCTTTGGTTCCAGTTGTTCATTTTCAACGAAGTATTGGGTAATGTGAAGGGTCAAAGAATGGTCAATAATTAGGTCCACTCAGGTCAAAATCTCTATCGTCGTAAGGCTGATTTCAAGTTTTACGGTCTTAGTTATGAAACAATCTGGCAGAAGCGTTATTAACTTAAAACAAATCTATGCAAACGTCTAGAATAGAATTTCCAAATCGCAGCATCACCACACCACGCACAAAACACAAGAGAAAAATGTTTGAGAAATGTCGGAAATGTCAAGTAAACCATAGACTAGAACTCACGAACTCTCATTCATTCTATCAATGCTACCAACCTAACATGCAACATGCGGCGATCGAAAAAAAAAAAGCATTTATACATCATTCAACCCACGCCCGATTATTGTATCTATCTGAAGACAGGTTGAGTGATGTAATAAGCGCCTTATTTTGATTGTTTCTTTCGTTCGATCGAATCACAGACCTATTAAACAGTATGGACAGGAACTATTGTACTATAGCTACAATGAATTATACGAATATTTATATTTTCGACATAAAAGTGAGCAATATATGTTTATCTCTTTTCGCCTAACCGTTAACGCCATTTACTGAAAGAGATATACATATATTGTATTTTCCAGTTTCTGGCAATATTCTTTCATGACGTCACGATTTTGGGCGCGCGTGCCACCCTGCCATTTTATATTACACTTGTCATTGGTACGTGCGCTGTCAAACGGCTGTTTGTTTACCTATGTTTTATCAGAAAATTTTGTGTTTATTCAGAAAATACAAGCGGTTTTTGATTATTTGATGATACATTAAATGTTACATCATGCCAAAGTGCTGTATAAAGTGGTGTGGTGCAAGAAAAAGTAAAAATCAACCTCAACTTTCATTGCACACGTAAGTTGCATATTTTCTTGATTTACCGTGGTTATATCGTCAATTTGTTTGTTGTTATGTTACTAGTACCTGTGTTTAATAATAAGGAAGAGATTAAATTGGTTTATTTTCTGTATCCAAGTGCTTTCTTATTTATTTTCATATGAAAGATTTACATACAAACTCTGCCTAAAAGTAGTGATGTAATCATAAGAAGGATTGATATCGATAACATTTAGTTATACATAACAACTGATAAATGCAAAATACGGATAGACGGACGGACTTCACGAATGAAATAATAAGGGTTCCTATCCTAGTCTACGACGGAACCCATTTCACTGATGTAAGTTGTTAGTTCAAAATGACGGGTGTGTCGATATCGATTTATCGACGTTTTTTTTAGCATCCCTAGTGAAAGACGCCATGTTTTGTTCCACATCGGTTGTAGGTATGCACGTTTTTTCTGTAGGTATTTCTCGTCCATGTGGATCGAATAGAATCGACAACGAAAGAACGACAAATTCGAAACGAAATGTCAGTCTCGGAATTTGGCAAAGGGGTCGTGGTCGTGTCGTGTTTGGTGTCGTGCGTTTGTTTATTTTTCATCAGTGTATTCCATTGAAATTAATTGAATAAATATCGTCTTTCAAATCAAATTCCAAATATAATTTTGCATTCATGGTGTAAATTATCTGAGTATCACAAAACTTTGCTTGCGAACAATTTTTCACTATGTTCAATAGACATGAGAATTATTTTATGCACGCTCGCCCAAGATACCAGCGGAGCGACGAATACGACGAAATCAACGATTTGTTCAATAAGAAATTCCAGTTCCGATTCTCTGAAGAATGGCAGTTGCCAAGTGCTGAAGACTGGTTCTCTGCTCCTCCGTGGAAGGTTAAGGAATTGGATACTCTGAAGACTCGTCTGAACTTCTACAAGAGCCAGTTGAACGATTTCAACATCGAGGAATGGAGTAGTCACACAAGGAAACGAAACCCTTCAGGTGAAGTGTGCTGGAAGTTGCGGTGTCTTGTAAACCCTGAATTTCTGACGCAGGCTTGGACAAAGTTCTATGAATGCGCTTGTACCTACAATGTAGTGCCTACTGCAGCTATGATGGAGAGGAAAATGGTATCACTGCATTTGTGTGAGGCTCCAGGTGCATTTATTACATCTCTAAATCATTATCTCAAGTCTAATTATCCTGAAATTGAGGTATGTGTTTCATTCTTCTATTTTATATTTCTTTATTTCAGGGATAACAACAGAAACTAAAATTCAAGATTAGACTGTGGAAAAACAATTTCCTGTAATGTTTCTTCATATTTAATTCCATTAAAAAAGTGTCACTAAATAATAATATTAATTTTATTGATAACACATATGAGTATAGTTTTTCAAAAAGAAAACATATGTTCTTAAATGGTGTAAAAATGTATGTTTTTTTTTTTGTTTACCTATAAATAAAATAAAATAAAATAAATTAATCAAATTGTATAATCTAAACTAAAAATATAAATATAAACATTCTTTTCTTATTACAGTGGATATGGCTGGCTAGCACTCTGAACCCCTATATGCATTATACTTTTTAATTAAATGAAACATTCTTTTCTCGTTTCAGTGGAAATGGCTGGCTAGCACTCTGAACCCTAATATGCATTATACTTTTTAATTAAATGAAACATTCTTTTCTCGTTTCAGTGGAAATGGCTGGCTAGCACTCTGAACCCTAATATGCATTATACTTTTTAATTAAATGAAACATTCTTTTCTCATTTCAGTGGAAATGGCTGGCTAGCACTCTGAACCCGTATTATGAAGGAAACTCACCCTCGAACATGATCAGTGATGACCGCTTCATGTTCCATACATTAGAGAACTGGCATTTCGGTGTTGACAATACGGGCAACTTGATGGATTGGGAGAATTCTCAAGCCATCATAAAAAAAGCTCAATCTTTGGGAAAGGTATTTATATATAAAATTATAATCTTTAATTCATGCATAATGGACCAACTATGAGTCTAAATGCGGAAAAGGGAGCCCTTAACATTGTTAAGTTAACAATTATAATCTTTAATTACAATTTAGAAGAGAGAGAGAAATAGGTAATGGTACTAAGCCAAAGATGCTTTTTAATAAAGTTAATCAGCTTTATTTCTGGTGGTGGTTTTTTAAAGTGTGAAGGCTTTTTATTGTGGTTATTTCAATGAAGTATTTTTGCCCTGGTTCAGGTAATGCTAGTGACAGCAGATGGATCTATAGACTGTCTGCAAAAGCCAGATGCCCAGGAAGAAGTCACTTCACCACTGCACTATTGTGAGATTGTTACAGCTATGCAAGCACTCAGCACAGGTAACTATTACATTACTTACTTTTTTTATTTATATTGTCTGGCTCCGTGGTCTAGTGGTCTGAACCATGTGCTCTCGATCTGGAGGTCCTGGGTTCGATTCCCAAGGGGGGAACACAAAGTTGATATTTGTGTAAATTTATCACTTTGTGAGATTTTACACAAACCATGTCAGAGGCCTAATAGCGCAGCTATTATTATTAAGCGGTTAGAAAACGCTGACACCAGCCCCCGTAGCATGCAGCTGCGATAAGGCCGTGATAGACAGCCATTTATCACACATTTTATCGCATCTATCTGTCAAAATGTATGGTAGTTTGACAGATAAATGCGATATATTCGTTATCGCGCGGTGGCATGCTACAGGGGCAGGGTTCATCAGGTCGATCGACTCGAAACACGACAAGAGAGAATTTAAATTAAATATATTACAGGATGTTAATTTAATTGCGTGCCATAGCTTAGGGGGTACCTAACCTTAAAGGAGCCCATAAAAAATATAGAAAGAAATCCAACTCAAAAAGTCAAAAACCAAAAGTCTGTATTCTTCTTCTTAGCGAGTGGATTTTCGAGTCGAACAACGACCCGATAAAAAGTCTGTATTTACACAGAGTAATAATAATACTCATGATTCCAAGAGGCTCTCACGCTATAACCGAGCCCGCGCGAGTCGCTATCACTGGTCGATGGGACTCGCGCGTCGCGCGGGATTGGTTATAGCGCGAAAGCTAGACGCAGCTCTGGGAATCTTAATAAATACCTACCGATTTTTTTTAATTTTTTTTTCTTCCTTTAACGTTACTGAAACACCCCCTAAGCTATGGCACGCAATTAAATTAACACCCTGTATATGAAATATATCTAGATACCTTTTTATAGTTCTCCAATTAATGCTGAATATAATCCACAAAATTTCAAAGACTTTAGACAATATGATGATAATGATCTTTTTAAGACAATATAGGTATAAATAGCTAGTTTTGTTAACTCAGCTGTTTATTTAAAAGTGATGAAATGTTGTAGTTAAAATATGTAGTAACATATGTGCTGATAACTATTTATATTTGATTTTCAGGTGGAACATTAATATTCAAGCTATTTACATTCTTCGAGCACTCAACTGTGAGCCTCCTATATCTCCTCAACCACTCATTTGAAGAGGTGAACATTTACAAACCAATGACGTCACGACAAGGCAACTCCGAAGTATATGCTGTATGTCTGAAATATAAAGGAAGTGAACTTTTAAAACCTTTCATATCAAGGCTGAAAGAAGCATATGGCACAGAAATTTACGGAAACACATCACTGTTTCCTTTAGAGGCGATACCAGAGAGCTTTTTGAAGCAAATCCAGGACTGTGCCTTTTATTTCAGCTCATTACAATGTCAGGTCATAAATAACAACCTTCAGGCTTACTTAATGAACAATAATGCAATAGTACACAAGGACATAAAGAAGATAAGATCAATGGTTGCATCTGAATACATTTGGCAATACAATTTAAAACCTCTAGACATTGAGAAAGAGATACTCAAAGGTATTTTGCATGAAGAGAACAAAATTAACACCAACCCAAGATATCATCGTGGCTCCTACACAGAAAGAGAACTGTACACCAAAATGGATTTAAAAGCTAAGAGCAAAAATCTCAGTGCTTTCTTAGAGGCCGAAGTGCTATCTAATCCAATGATGTCAGCTAAGGACCGAACAAAATGGACATTTATTGACAAAGAACTGAAATTGAACATTGTTTTCACATATGGTCATCCATTGGAAAAAATAAACAGTTCCAAATTCATATTTGCGCCGATATTCAAACTGTATCAACAAATTTTGGGAGAAGATGAGTTTAAGAACATAATTTTCAACAAATCTGATTTAGGAAAATCTTCAAAGTACAGTGAATCAAAGAATCCTCAAAGTAGACAACTTCTTCTAGCTGAGTATGATCATAAGGAGTGTTACAGTATCTACGAAAAAAGATGCTTTTCGACATTGTTACAGATGCTGAAAATGCTTGCCGAAGGAGACTCTCTTGAAGTTATAAATTTCAAATTGCTTACACATTTTAATGTAAGCCTCGTCTTTATTCTTTCGAAGAAGATGTTTGAAAAGACTGAGTTTACTTCTTCTGGAAGTATCATATTCAACAATTTGCAGACCAAAGAGCCATTTAAATATTTGGAAACTATATCCAGTGAATGTACAAAAGTGAAAGGGAATGATTCTAAAGATGTGTTGAGTTCTATACCCGTACAAGTGACAAATTCAGGAGAGTTCTTCAATAATGTCGTGTTTTTCAATAATTTAGTCTACAGGAACAAATGTAATGAATATCTTGTGTGTATTCAAAAATCTCTTTAGGAGCAATTTATTATAAACATTGCAGAAGCGCAAAGTTGCATTGTCTTATAAATTATTTTTACAACGGAAATGTTAATTTTTTTAATGTTGAAACTTGAACTTAAGTATAAGGTTCCTTTTGTAATAAGGTCGTACACAAATAAATAATTTTATTTATTAAATAATTTTTTTTCACATTCATTAAATAAGATCGCAAGACAGGCATCTGCCCAGTAGTCATAATAATATTAATTCATTAAATAGTATATTATTATAATACAATGTAATTCGCTACCTACGTAACTGATAAATTAATTATAATTAACCTTTATGAATAAGTGCCTGCAACCGAAATGTTGTTTGTTGTTCTATAACAAAACAAAAATAAATCTTACGGTGTAGGCAGTGCGACAACGTCCGTTGATAAGGCGGTGTTCACATTGGGCCCCGCGATACGCGGCGTTGCGCGTGATTGTCTATGGTTCCATTGTTTTCACTCCGCGCGTTGGCGCGGAGCCAGTCCAGTGTGCCATACCCCGCGTGATTTTCATACAACTTACAAAGAACGATATCGCTCCGCGCTA
>JARACY010005388.1:0-22037 GCA_029255725.1 Scrobipalpa atriplicella | reverse complement strand
CAGACGAATCATGCGTTTTAACACCGACAGACCTTCTTAGTGCGAGTACTCTTTGGAGGGCCAAAATATTTTGTCACTCCCTCCTTTCTTTTCAATTACAGCTGAAAGCTCATCAGATTGAAATAAATGACTGGCGGTCGGAGGGATTTTCTGCATAGCCGCTTTTATATATTGGTCTTTAACAGATTTAAGCAAATTGTCTCTACGCTGCTGAACCATATCAGCACGGTGACCACAAGTCATCTGAAGAAGATCACTTGAAATTTTTTGAAAACCACTTTGCATAAGAAATTCGCTAATTTTTGTTTCAACAGAAACCGTGTCTGTTATTTCAACCGAACCAAGCCACTGCATAAATGATCTGATCGCTTGTTCCAAAGCCTCATTTTGATTAAGCAATGCCAGGGAAATAGCGGCAAGACCACGTTCTATATGATTTAAATTGAATAAACGCTCATAGGGCTTAAACTCGTCATTACATGCTAATTCTAAAAAAACCGGGGGTAAGAAGAATAATTATCTTGCACATCCGCATATTTAATCTCTGACCAGTCTCTGACTCGAAAATGCTGGACAACTTTTAATTTCTCGAGATGACACGGTAAAGTTCTGCCCACTGCAGGCTCTTTAATGACTGTATTTACAGGCAAAGAAAAAAGTGGTTTCGAAACCGTATTTGAGCATGGGGCTGGAACCCCGCTTACAGTGTGAGGCAAAGTAGCAGACTGATCTGCATTATCACACACCTGATTATAGTTATGGTGCATCACTAAAATTTGACATTTATGGTCAGTACATTGCCTTTAGGCATTATTTATTAGAAAATTGTCCGGCGCCACGCGCTTTTGCGGAAAATTATGATCCATTTTTAAATTAAAGGACAGAAAATTCAAGAAAATATCACCGAACGGAAATCCGTTAAATAATTTGAAATCGATTCAGTCGCTAGTAGGCGTTCTGAACTTTGCAGCTTTTGTGTTCCGAGAGGACGCCTCATCACAGAGCCCTACTCAAAATTTTCCCAGAGTCTGCAGAATGCGCAACCTCGACAATTGTTTCCCTTGTCGTTTGAGGGAATAATAGAACTGCACTGGTGGATGAACAATCTCGGCAATCGTTCAGAGATTCACATAAATCCAGCTTCACATTATATAACTACAGATGCCTCCGGCTCAGGCTGGGGAGCTCAGGTGGACAACATGAGTTTGTCAGGCCTTTGGTCGAAGTCAGAGAGAAGTTTTCATTCGAACTTAAAGGAAATGTTGGCGATATTGAAGGTATTTCAAATTTTCGCATTAAAATTTCAAAACTCAACTGTTTCAATTCAGTCTGATAACCGGACGACTCTATCGTACTTAAAAAACGAAGGCGGGACAAGATCGCAGCCATTGTTAGACCTTACCTGTCAAATATACGATATTCTGGATTGTCACGAGATAAAACTGTCTCTGCACCACATCCCGGCCGTTTCAATGTGGAAGCGGATCATCTGTCGAGGCAAAAGTTTCTACCGGAATGGCATCTCTTGCCGCAGATAACGTGGAAAATATTTGCAAGATGGGGTGTACCTATGATAGATTTGTTTGCCTCTGAGCGGGCTCATGTTGTGCCTCGCTACGCAAGTCTGGACATTGCGGACAATCAAGCCGAATTCCACGACGCACTTAGTCAGACGTGGATGTACCCGCTTGCCTGGGTTTTCCCACCACCATTTCTTTTGCCACGGGTGTTAGCTCATCTAAACAATGCCCAAGGTTTATACCTCATTGTCGCCCCCAGGTGGGAGAAAGCTTTTTGGGCGTCCGGATTTACGCAACCGGGCTGTTGCCCCACCATATACATTTCATAAACAAATTCTGTGAACGCAAGTTTCCTCTATTGAGAATCTCATTGATTGGAATTGAATTTCTGAATCAAATTCTTCAGGACGGAGACTCCCTGGTGTTGCTCTAATACCTGCCTCTCCAAGCAGAATCTTCAGCCAAGCCCAGTAGCTATGGTTGCCTTTGAAGTTTGAAGCAGCCTTTAGAGGGCCAGTAACGGTAAAAAAACAAGATATCCTTCGTACAAACTATCTCTTCTGATTAGATAGTCGATCAGATCAAAAAATGTGTGATCCAGTCGAGAGGGATCAAATGCTTGCGAGTCTTGATTTGATGCCACACTGATTGTCTGTACTCTGTAGTCACTACTGTCTGTCTTGGTCTTGGCCAAAGTGTAACAGAACCTTCTGGCCATGTCCAAACAACTCAGAGATGTTGATATTTTATGGAAATAGGACCAAGATTACTATCATCACCAAACAGATTGATAGGATGCTAACGAAGAATCGCGTCATCCAGAACTGAGGAGATTCATTTGGACCTCTAACGAATAGAGCTTAACCAACAATTTTAAGGCTTCACTCCACCCCCACATTTCCACACTTCTAGTGTCATGTCTTGGACTTGAGGCGGAGGTAGATTTGTCATTGTGTCGATCAGAACTGATTCTAGGTTATGAATTGTATATGGTGGGGCAACAGCCCGGTTGCGTAAATTCCGGACGCCAAAAAGCTTTCTCCCACCTGGGGGCGACAATGAGGTATAAACCTTGGGCATTGTTTAGATGAGCTAACACCCGTGCAAAAGAAAATGTGGTGGGAAAACCCAGGCAAGCGGGTACATCCACGTCTGACTAAGTGCGTCGTGGAATTCGGCTTGATTGTCCGCAATGTCCAGACTTGCGTAGCGAGGCACAACATGAGCCCGCTCAGAGGCAAACAAATCTATCATAGGTACACCCCATCTTGCAAATATTTTCCACGTTATCTGCGGCAAGAGATGCCATTCCGGTAGAAACTTTTGCCTCGACAGATGATCCGCTTCCACATTGAAACGGCCGGGAATGTGGTGCAGAGACAGTTTTATCTCGTGACAATCCAGAATATCGTATATTTACAGGTAAGGGTCTAACAATGGCTGCGATCTTGTCCCGCCTTCGTTTTTTTAAGTACGATAGAGTCGTCCGGTTATCAGACTGAATTGAAACAGTTGAGTTTTGAAATTTTAATGCGAAAATTTGAAATACCTTCAATATCGCCAACATTTCCTTTAAGTTCGAATGAAAACTTCTCTCTGACTTCGACCAAAGGCCTGACAAACTCATGTTGTCCACCTGAGCTCCCCAGCCTGAGCCGGAGGCATCTGTAGTTATATAATGTGAAGCTGGATTTATGTGAATCTCTGAACGATTGCCGAGATTGTTCATCCACCAGTGCAGTTCTATTATTCCCTCAAACGACAAGGGAAACAATTGTCGAGGTTGCGCATTCTGCAGACTCTGGAAAATTTGAGTAGGGCTCTGTGATGGAGGCGTCCTCTCGGAACACAAAAGCTGGCAAAGTTCAGAACGCCTACTAGCGACTGAATCGATTTCAAATTATTTAACGGATTTTCCGTTCGGTGATATTTTCTTGAATTTTCTGTCCTTTATTTAAAAATGGATCATAATTTTCCGCAAAAGCGCGTGGCGCCGGACAATTTTCTAATAAATAATGCCAAAAGGCAATGTACTGACCATAAATGTCAAATTTTAGTGATGCACCATAACTATAATCAGGTGTGTGATAATGCAGATCAGTCTGCTACTTTGCCTCACACTGTAAGCGGGGTTCCAGCCCCATGCTCAAATACGGTTTCGAAACCACTTTTTTCTTTGCCTGTAAATACAGTCATTAAAGAGCCTGCAGTGGGCAGAACTTTACCGTGTCATCTCGAGAAATTAAAAGTTGTCCAGCATTTCGAGTCAGATAACTGGTCAGAGATTAAATATGCGGATGTGCAAGATAATTATTCTTTTACCCCCGGTTTTTTTAGAATTAGCATGTAATGACGAGTTTAAGCCCTATGAGCGTTTATTCAATTTAAATCATATAGAACGTGGTCTTGCCGCTATTTCCCTGGCATTGCTTAATCAAAATGAGGCTTTGGAACAAGCGATCAGATCATTTATGCAGTGGCTTGGTTCGGTTGAAATAACAGACACGGTTTCTGTTGAAGCAAAAATTAGCGAATTTCTTATGCAAAGTGGTTTTCAAAAAATTTCAAGTGATCTTCTTCAGATGACTTGTGGTCACCGTGCTGATATGGTTCAGCAGCGTAGAGACAATTGCTTAAATCTGTTAAAGACCAATATATAAAAGCGGCTATGCAGAAAATCCCTCCGACCGCCAGTCATTTATTTCAATCTGATGAGCTTTCAGCTGTAATTGAAAAGAAAGGAGGGAGTGACAAAATATTTTGGCCCTCCAAAGATACTCGCACTAAGAAGTCTGTCGGTGTTAAAACGCATGATTCGTCATCGGTCACGCCTGCGCAAGGCCAGGACCAGTTCCCTTTCCCACCTGCGCAAGGTTTGGGTGATTGCGATATGATGCCCACCGCATGGCACTATGAATGCATGTTTACACTTTCCGCTGGGAGTGTTTCCTAATTTTTCCGGAAAAGTGATGCCAATGCCACCTTTGCTTCAAAACCCTTTGCAAGATAGGGTAGAATGTTTCGCCTCAGAGGCCCTCTTCCCTCGCAAGGAAATCGATCTGCCACGAAGTGGTTTTCAGTCTCTCCTAACAGAGACAATTGGAACAAAAAGAAGTTCTGACTCATTCAGAGCAGGTCAGCTGCAACATTTTGCAGACAGGTGGGGTATGTTAGGAGCAAATCCGGCTATTCTAAGTATAATCACGGGTTATCGAATCCCATTTAAGCTAAAGCCCCCTTTACATTTACCAGAACTAAATCATTCGCTCCAAACGCCCTTTTCCAAGGAAATGTCGCTGACCTTGCATGAAATGATACAATCTAATGTCCTCGAAGAAGCTCCTTTGAGTCCAAGTTTCATTTCTCAAATGTTTTTAATACCTAAAGCTGACGGGTCACTACGTCCTATATTCAACCTCCAGAGTCTGAATAATTTTGTTCATGTAAGCAAGTTCCGACTTGTGAACATGCAAGGATTCCATCCTTTCTTCAGGAAAACGATTGGATGGCAAAAATCGACCTTTCGAATGCGTACTTTCACATTCCGATTGCACCAGCACACAGATGCTTCCTTCGTCTTATATATCAAGGACAGTTACTGCAAATGAAATGCCTACCGTTTGGGCTGGCAACAGCCCCAAAAACGTTTGCCTCAATAACAAATTGGATTGCTCAGAAACTAAGAGAACAAGGAGTGCGTCTGGTTGTCTACCTTGACGATTTTTTGATCGTAAATCAAAACGAAATCGTGCTTCGAAGGCATGTACAAATGACCCTCAACCTTCTTACATTCCTGGGTTGGACAGTAAACTACTCGAAATCGGTCTTGGAGCCTCAAAAATCAATTCAATTCCTAGGAGTAATGTGGAACCCTTCTCTGAACCTAAAATGGTTGCCAGAAGAGAAATGCTCAAACTTGTTGCAAAAAATCCAGAATATACTGTAGATACGAGTAGTGAATTTGAAATCGATTCAGTCGCTAGTAGGCGTTCTGAACTTTGCCAGCTTTTGTGTTCCGAGAGGACGCCTCCATCACAGAGCCCTACTCAAATTTTCCCAGAGTCTGCAGAATGCGCAACCTCGACAATTGTTTCCCTTGTCGTTTGAGGGAATAATAGACTGCACTGGTGGATGAACAATCTCGGCAATCGTTCAGAGATTCACATAAATCCAGCTTCACATTATATAACTACAGATGCCTCCGGCTCAGGCTGGGGAGCTCAGGTGGACAACATGAGTTTGTCAGGCCTTTGGTCGAAGTCAGAGAGAAGTTTTCATTCGAACTTAAAGGAAATGTTGGCGATATTGAAGGTATTTCAAATTTTCGCATTAAAATTTCAAAACTCAACTGTTTCAATTCAGTCTGATAACCGGACGACTCTATCGTACTTAAAAAACGAAGGCGGGACAAGATCGCAGCCATTGTTAGACCTTACCTGTCAAATATACGATATTCTGGATTGTCACGAGATAAAACTGTCTCTGCACCACATTCCCGGCCGTTTCAATGTGGAAGCGGATCATCTGTCGAGGCAAAAGTTTCTACCGGAATGGCATCTCTTGCCGCAGATAACGTGGAAAATATTTGCAAGATGGGGTGTACCTATGATAGATTTGTTTGCCTCTGAGCGGGCTCATGTTGTGCCTCGCTACGCAAGTCTGGACATTGCGGACAATCAAGCCGAATTCCACGACGCACTTAGTCAGACGTGGATGTACCCGCTTGCCTGGGTTTTCCCACCACCATTTCTTTTGCCACGGGTGTTAGCTCATCTACAACAATGCCCAAGGTTTATACCTCATTGTCGCCCCCAGGTGGGAGAAAGCTTTTTGGCGTCCGGATTTACGCAACCGGGCTGTTCCCCACCATATACAATTCATAACCTAGAATCAGTTCTGATCGACACAATGACACATCTACCTCCGCCTCAAGTCCAAGACATGACACTAGAAGTGTGGAAATGTGGGGGTGGAGTGAAGCCTTAAAATTGTTGGTTAAGCTCTATTCGTTAGAGGTCCAAATGAATCTCCTCAGTTCTGGATGACGCGATTCTCGTTAGCATCCTATCAATCTGTTTGGTGATGATAGTAATCTTGGTCCTATTTCCATAAAATATCAACATCTCTGAGTTGTTTGGACATGGCCAGAAGGTTCTGTTACACTTTGGCCCAAGACCAAGACAGACAGTAGTGACTACAGAGTACAGACAATCAGTGTGGCATCAAATCAAGACTCGCAAGCATTTGATCCTCTCGACTGGATCACACATTTTTTGATCTGATCGACTATCTTAATCCAGAAGAGATAGTTTGTACGAAGGATATCTTGTTTTTTACCGTTACTGGCCCTCTAAAGGCTGCTTCAAACTTCAAAGGCAACCATAGCTACTGGGCTTGGCTGAAGATTCTGCTTGGAGAGGCAGGTATTAGAGCAACACCAGGGAGTCTCCGTCCTGAAGAATTTGATTCAGAAATTCAATTCCCAATCAATGAGATTCTCAATAGAGGAAACTTGCGTTCACAGAATTTGTTTATGAAATATTACAAGAGAGACGTGTTGTCTCTGAAGGAAGAAAATGACTGGAACTGGCTTTGTTTAGTCCAATATAATTATATAGTAATTATTTGTTAATGTATTGCTTACAACGTCCCTGATATAAGTGCAAATAAATATGGCTTTATTATTTTTGTTGATGTAAATCTTTTGTTAATATTTTATAAAATTGTTTGCAATTAAGTGATTGTTTGATTTATTTTTCAATAAAACTCTGTTCAGTTATAAAATAACTTTTATTTTATACATTTGCTTCATTCAAACACCTATTTAGGTATAGAGATAAAATTCTTCTTGGCTTTCCTTTCACACCAGGCGATAGCAAACAGGTCTCACATATATATTACATAGGCTTTCGAATTACGGCACAGTACTTTTAATAGCAGCGTTTTACCTACCAATAAACGCATATTAAAAATACTTGCCTAATTCGAAGCCTACAATTTTTCAATCTGCCTGGTGTATGTGAAACACAATGCGGCGCGCCGCTCGTGTACCTCCATTTTATAGCCTACGGTTGACACGAGCTCACTGACAGGTGTGAAAGAGAAAGAGATAGGTAAGGGACGTAAGAGGGAAAAGGACAGAAATATGACACAACCGCCACAGCATCAAAAAAACAACACGCTGCTCTCACATATATATTACATAGGCTTCGAATTAGGCAAGTATTTTAATATGCGTTTTATTGGTAGGTAAAACGCTGCTATTAAATTGCTTAAATTTGACATAAGCTTGCTTTAATTTAACGTCACAAGAAGGAACATGTGCTCGGTTCTTATTTAAAGCAGCTTATGTCAAATTAGGAACGTCAAACACATGGTGTTTATTTGCTATCCTGTTCTTATGTCAAAGTAAAGAAAGTGACAGCGCTAACTTAAAATTAGTTAAGAATGTGGCGGCCAGAATCGAGGGCAGTAGCATACACTTGTAGTTAAGACAGATTATTGCAAAACAAAGAAAGGACAGTCAACACAAATTGAGTTATTCGATTGCTGTTAAAATTTAAATAAATTTTTAATTTATTTTTGGATTAAATTTATTGGCGGCATAACGAGTTTTCTCGTAGAAATCAGATAATTTTCCGTGGTACGAAGTAGCTTTTATTACTCAGGGTGAAATAGATTTTGAAATAGATTCGATATCGGTCTAGTAATTGCCTGGCAGAAATTGCTACTCTAGCAATAAGCCCGCCTAAATTGTACTGTTTTGTGATGATTTCTTTGTAATGTCTTTTCTTATGTGCAATAAAGTATATTTGTATTGTATTGTATTGTAGTTTTAGAGTTTCTAATTCTAAGTAGTAGTTTTTTTTTGCGTTTTCGACGCGTACGTCCCTATAAAGAGGTTGTTGAATCTCTGTCTACACTACACCGAAAAGGATAAAGGCATGACTATTATGTATATAAGTATACCGGGTGTAAGGGACAGCGTCCCGCAAACTGATAGGGGTTGCTCAGTTTAATGATACTGAACACATATCACCAGGATTTTTTTTCAGGAAATGAAAAAAAAAATTTGCTTTTCCATACAAATTGTCTGATCGATGTGGTCAGTTTGTATGAAAAAGCTAATTTTTTTTTTTAATTTCCTGAAAAAAAAACCTGGTGGTAGTTGTTCAGTTTCGTTGACTGAGCAACCCCTATCAGTTTGCGGGACGCTGTCCCTTACACCCCGTATATGTTACGCACAATCCCCAAACGCCAATGAGCGATGGCCGGAAAAAAGGGACACAGCGGATTCTGCATTTCAAAACAGCCAATCCGCGAAATATCCTTTCATTCCAGCTAATGAGCGTTGTAAAACAACCATTCCGCGGACTGGCAAACACCAAACGGCCAATTGCCGAAGTCGTTTAAATACTACTTGTAAGGGACAACAAAATACCGAGTGTAAGGGACAGCTTATCGCAAAGTGATAAGGGTTGCTCAATCAAAGAATCTGAACAAATTTCACCAGAAGATACTTTTAGAAAATTTTTTTTTTTACTTTCCCATTCAAATTTATTACCACAATGATAATTTTCTGGTCAAAGTCGTTCAGTTTCATGAACTGAACAACTCCTATCAGTTTACGTTAAGCTTTCCCTTACACCTGGTATTTTAATGTCCCTTACACCTGGTATTTTAACGACTTCGGCAATTGGCCGTTTTGTGTTGAGCAGTCCGCGGAATGATTGTTTTACAACGCTCATTGGCCGAAATAAAAGGACATTTCGGGGATTGTGCGTAACATACAGAAAAAAGTAAAGTAGCATTTTGAATTTCCTTTTACAAACAAAGATAAAGGCAAGGTTTTTTAACGTTTCAGAAAGTAGTAAATACGAAACGAACGCTGTTGACAATGATCTTGATATATATAATGTTCACAATGTGTGTGTGTCTTTGGTTGGCAAGCAGCAGCATGAATCATGCAGGCACCGGCCCTATCTTATGTGTAAGTAGTTAACTTCTATAAGTTACTGGTTTGCTTTTCACAAAAGAGTAATTAAAGGCTTCAAAAGGATGTGGCTACAACCAACGTCTGGCGTAAAGAAACCTAAAGAAACTTATACAAGGTGTTAATTTAATTGCGTACCATAGCTTAGGAGGTGTTTCAGTAACATTAAAGGAGACCATAAAAAATATAAAAATATCCAACTCAAAAAATGAAAAATCAAAAGTTGGTATTTTTTATTATTCCAAGAGCTGCGTCAGGCTCTCGCGCTATAACCGAGCCCGCGCGAATCGCTATCACTGGTCGATGCGACTCGCGCGTCGCATGGGATTGTTTATAGCGCGAGAGCTAGACGCAGCTCTGGAAATCATTATAACAACCTTTATTTACCGACTTCTATTTTTTCAATTTTTTGAGTAGGATTTTTTTCATTATCTTTTATAGGCTCCTTTTACGTTACTGAAACACCCTCTAAGCTATGGCACGCAATTAAATGAACACCCTGTATATCTCATCATCTCCCTATCCAGAAAAACCTGAGAAAAACCTGTAAACATATTTTATATGAAATAAAATTTATTATTATTATTATCTCCCAAGCCCTTGCCCGTATATATTTATTGGCTACCTAATCTAGGGGATTGAACAAGGGTATTGGTTTTTACAAATAAATATTTCAATTAAAATTTTATTAATGCCGCAAGTGAAGCGCTCTATGAGACCATTCTTGTCAACGAGTTGTTGGCGTTTGTGCAAAATAAGCTGAAAGTGATGGACGAGGACAGCCTGGAGCAGATCTGCCTCACCAGCTACACCGACACCGACATCCACGCGGCCATAGTGTTCCTGAACGACACTGCCCAGCCGAAGCATGTGCGTCTCACGATGCGCAACAGGGAGTGCCGCGGGAAGAAGAACAATCGGGACATATTCCGAGTGTTTAGGAGCGATGATTCTGACGACGTCCCGACCTACGTGGCACGAGATCTCGATAAGCTGCCGCCGGTGACGTTAGACCACGTCAATGTCACCACGCTTCTTAAGGACATCGTGCTGCTGAAGGCAGTAGAGATTTCTGAGAAAATAATGTGCAGAGATGCAACGTGAAGTGACTTGCGAGCGCAAAACACCGCATCAGCGAATCCGTGCGCCGCGTGTGACGTAAACGTTCGACGCGACGCGGCCATGCAACACGAAACCTCTGCCGTCAGCAATTCTGCGAGCCCAGCAACGAACACCGATAAACTGCGCTGCGGGTTGGCGACCCCGCAGCTGACAAGGAGCGCGTCACCAACACACCGTCTCCCCCGCCCCGCAGCGAGCCTGCGCTGCTTCCCGATGCTTCTACTTTTACATTACACCCAGGAGGCAAAAGGACTTACAACCGCAAAAGCCTCGCCGCCCGCGCCGTAAGCGACAGTCTGCACCTTTTGATCAATAAAAAGGAAATCAGAAGGTACAACTGGCAGCTAAAAATACTGATGGCCCGTCTAAAGCAACCGTTGACGAAGATGGCTTTGAACTGGTAGAGAGTAGGAAACACCATCTCCGTCGCAACCGCAACAAACGCGGCACCGTCTCTGCAGCCTGCACAACACTCAAGACTGCCGAGCCCGTCACACAACTGTATGTGTCCCGTCTACACCCGAGAACCATACAGGAAGACCTTAAAGGAACGCAGTGCCTACTTTTTTTACACCCTGTATTATCTCCAATAATCTTATTTCAGAGGTTATCCACATTTGTCCTGATGATCTGGTGCCTGATCGGTGGTGCCGTGAGATGCCGTTCCTTCCACCTGTCCTACACCTGCCACCACCCCGTGGCGGTGGTCGCCAAAATACTCAGTATTTTTCAAGGTTTGGTCCAAAGGTGACCAAGGCAGAGTTTAAGATGGAGGAAATAAGTGTTTTTTTTTTAAAGCATGCTCAAGACTGCATTGATTTCCACATGCTGATCTCTAAACTTCAATTTGAAGGCATCTTATGATGATGATGAAGAAGAAGCTTATCCAAAAACATCAGAGTCAAAAACTGATCCGCTCACCCAGAAAGCACTGACTTTCCCACTCACCAATACAGATATTTTCTTGTCTCTTTGCTAATACAATGCTAAACAAAACAGCTATAATGCGGTTTATAGCTCTGAAATATGGGTTCATCATATCATAAATTTATAGGAAAAAACCCGACTCCAAAAAATAAATCTTACTACTAAGTCAGGATTTAATAATACATTTTTCTCTGGCCTCATTTCAGAGGTTATCCACATTTGTCCTGATGACCTGGTGGTTAATTGGCGGTGCCATGTTTCCGTTCGTTTTGATGCTTGCTGACACTTGCAACCACCCCATGTCGGCGGTCGCCAAAATATGCAGATTCAAGTTCCCAGACATTGATCCTAATGTAAGCTTATTTTTAAGTTCTAGTGGTTTTTTTGGGTCGTTGATGTTCTGCCTCAGTGGCGTTGCGTAGTTGGGCCAGGGGGGGCGGTCCGCCCCGGGCGGCACTTTTTAGGGGGCGGCAAAATTTAACAGTGACCCCCGGGTAGGTACCTACCTTCTCCCACTCAATGTATTTATTATTTTGCATATTTATCTATTTACGTGAAAAGTCGAGCTCGCTTTGCTCGCGTTGCGAGTAGCTACGTTTCAATTCTTTTTAGCTCGCTTCGCTTGCGTAATTCCAAATATTTAGCGTGTTTATAACGTTTATTACGTTTACATTTCTTTGCGTGTTCCTCTTTTTATTTTCGTGAAAATTCGAGCTCGTTTTGCTCGCGGCATTACATTTTGTTTCTATTTTTTGTTAAATATGTATAAATTCGACTCAAACCCCCCCCCCTGATTCAAAAGCTGGATCCGCCTTTGTTTGATTGAAATACCTAAAATTTTCTTCCGCCCAGGGCGACCGACACCCACGCTACGCCACTGCTCTGCCTACCCTGTGTGTGTATCATTTTTACAGATATTTTTCTACTACGGAGACTGCATAGAACCGAACCCGCTCCAGGATAAATTAGACAAAGTGTATGAAATAGCTAACTACGTGGCGGGCCCATTAACACACGTTGTAACAGCCTTGGGATTGTCGTCACCTAACAGTAATATATTTTATTTTTAAATAAATCATCCACATTTTTTTTTTTAATTAGAAATGGGTTTCAACAGAAACGGAGTCAACGATGGAGCGAGCTCAGCCAGAAGATGCCTCACTGTAACTTTCATGTCGTTTGGCGTTTTCTGCGTAGATCCCATATGTCTATTTTCAAATTTAGCAGCCAGTCCTTGGCCTTATGAAGTGTTGGGGGATGTATGCATTCGGAAACACAGACGCAGGTAGTGAGTTCCACTCTTTTGCCGTGCGCATTATGAAAGAGTTTTCAAAGCGCTTACTCCGTATTGGTGGAATATCAACCAGATATCTATGTGCGTTTTTCAAAATTTCATTTGAAGTTGATGCTGCTGATGTTGAATATAATAATAAATATGATGATGATGATGTAATCCCCAGGTCCAGTTTTGCGTTTGCTAAAAAAGGCCAGTGAGTACCTGTCACGTCTAGAAGAACACAGCGGATGCACTTGGAGCGGAAAGCAGGCTAAATTAGTGTTCTCTGATATTTGTACTAACATGCTAATGGCAAGTATTTTTTATTTACTACCTATATAAGGGGATCCCCGGTGTAAAAAGTTTTACTCACTGAAAACGCAAACCACAAAACTTCATTTTTCATTAGGTACTGAAATAAATACACAGTTTCGAAGATTTTGTGATGTAATGCGTAACACGGTATATATTTTTTTGGATTTTTCAATACTATATTTTTTGAGTTATTTAAAAAAAATGATGAGTTCGGTTTTCTGTCACAATATCCTTTGCCTATTACCTACGCTACGCATACGAAAAAAAAACTGACAATCAATCAAGTTGTCACTTTCTTTTTTGTTCTTGGCACAAGGTTCTTGGCAAAGGGAAAAGTTACACACGGACGAACTTTGTGACTTGAGCCTTTTAGAATAAATCATACGTATTTCGACTTATGTTCCTTAGGGAAAGTTATTCAGTTTCATGGGTAGATTCACACATTTCACGATGCATATACCCTTTATGTCACACGTTGTATTTTTGTGTGAAAACAGTCTTTACAATAGTTACCTTTTCGGGGGAACAAAACTGAGGGTTCTTTATCTTTCTATATAATCTTCATCTTCAATCAATCTTCTTTTTATTTCTATTTTATATATACAGGGTGTAACAGAAAGGATATATGCATCGAGAAATGTGTGAATCTACCCATGAAACTGAACAACTTTCCCTAAGAAACATATGTCGAAAAACGAAAAAAAAAACGTGACCTTTCATACTAAATGCATCAGCTGATAGCGTATTTAGTATGGGAAGTAAATTTTTTTTTTCGTATTTCGACCTATGTTCCTTAGGGAAAGTTGTTCAGTTTCATGGGTAGATTCACACATTTCTCGATGCATTACCCTTTCTGTTACACGTTGTATATATTCCTTTAAACTCCCAAGTTGGTACGGAAGCCTCCGTGAGCGAGTCCGACTCGCACTTGACCAGTTTTTTTTTTATTACAGGGTTTAGGTATGTTCGTCCTGGCAGCAACAATTATAGCTATAGGACTAACTGCAGCAGTTATGTCGTGTATACGACTTCGCGAGTTCAAAGGATGGTAAGATAAGAATTGTTAATTTGTATTAATTTAAAGAACGAGCTACAAAATATAAGGCATTTCGCCGAGTGCTATGAGCGATTAGGGCAGTGCATGCGGATTGCATTGGTGGTGGGTTCAAATTCCATTTGTGTTTTTTTTTGTGTATGATAAGCGTTACTTCCTATTCCTACTACTTCCATGCTGGACTGGGAGTGATAGAAAAACATAGAATGTGCCAGCTGCATCTCCTCCCGGCCATGCTGTAAAAATCAGCTAAGGGATCCGAGGGTTTCAGTGTATTGCAATTTAGGCGACGGGCTGACAACTCGTCACTATAGCAATACCTTTACATATTATCTGTAATAATAATAACCCTCAAAACTTGTCAGACGTGGCGGAACGATCTTTGGGTCGTTTTCGCTATGCCTACCCCATTAGGGATAAAGGCGTGATTTTATGTATGTATGTATAAGCGTTACTTACCTACTATTAACTTCTTTTTTATTTGTTTTCAGGCCCAAAAAGGCTAAAAGGTAAAGAGCTTAACTTATTATTAAAGGAGATTGACCATGCATCCAAGTATGGCCGTTGGACCAAGTGCTGCCCAGCATGAAACATACTGCATTATATTCTTAACGCTAATACTATACTAAGTCCGTAACCCAGAGCGCTACAAAATCTATCCGAGTATTGAAAAAAAAAAAAAAAAAATTACATTGACAAAATCATTATAATCTACCAGTTTGTACCTACGTATTTTGTAACACCATGGCAGTTTTTTTTTATATCTATTCATGTTAGGAAAAAATTAGAAGTAAGTATACTATACCCATACCTGGGCAGCACTTGGTCCATACCCGGTTTGGTCCATACCCGGTTTGGTCCATACCCGGTCAATCTCTAAGTGACTATAGTATTTTCAACTCGGTGCTAGAAAAAACTGCGTTAAAGTTTCATGTATTTTTATTCAAAAACACATTTCAAAAATAAATTATACGTGTTGGCAAATTAGTTAAGTTACTAAATCTACTATTTCAATATGTTGTTATATCTAATAGCTAGCTTTAGCGATGTCCTTTTGTTTAATTAAGTATCTGCTATTGTAATAAATATCAAATAAAAAAAAAAACTATTAAACTTATTTTAGAACCAAGATTTTTAATTAATAGACTTGAAACTTTTTTTTCTACGTTATTTATTTTATTTTACAGGATTTTCCCTTGTCCTTCGACTTGTCATATTCATAGAGAGAGGAGAGAACCGTAAGTCTTTTTTTAATAAAAATACGCAAAAAAATATATTAATGGCATTTTTCGTAATAAATTTTTTGTAACTATACTATTATGATTTTTAGAAAATTTTATTGTTATTGTTATCAAGTCATTTCATGCTGTCAAGTTGCTGATTTGACTTTATAGTAGGAAACAAGCGGATTAATTATAAAATTGTATTTCTTACAGACTTCAACCGTGTCAGCCGAAACCTTGCAGATCAGAAATAATATGGCCGCCGTAAGTAAATTTTTGAAGCTGTGCACTTTTTTGGGATGGGTAAAAAATTTTAAACTCGCGTCAGGACATGATCGAAAATTCGTCGGCGCAGAGCGCTTGCGCGAAAGATGAGTTTTCACTTCTGCCGGCACTCCCGGTGACCAACCCGTTGCAACCCGTTTTTTTTTTGACTAAATTCGCGCTTGTATTGCTCACGAGGTATGCTTCAAAGTACTAAGTATGCCTAGTATTAGTAGCTAGACACTCTCCTTACTTTGGAACTCCTGCTAACATTTGCTAGATTTGTTTCCCGTTTTTTCTTACAAGATCCCTGTAATGTAAAGAGTTAGGGCATTTGTGCACTCATCTATGTTAGATGAACGTGACTACTCTCTTCTCTTCATATTCTTCTCTCCTAATGGTTGTCTGGCAGAGATCGCTTCCAGCGATAAAACCGCCTTTGTACACATTAATTTAAGATTATTAGATCGTTTTTTTGTCTTTTGTGTACAATAAAGTGTTTTTTACTTACTTACTTATTCGATGCATATACCCTTTATGTTACACGTTGTATAACTTGTTTTTTTTTCAGGCCAAGGGAATATGACCGACGTATCACATGTCCAATAACATGCCGAGGACACGACAGAGCGAGGTGAGTAATCACGTGTCCAGTAACATGCCGAGGACACGACAGAGCGAGGTGAGTAATCACGTGTCCTGTAACATGCCGAGGACACGACAGAGCGAGGTGAGTAATCACGTGTCCTGTAACATGCCGAGGACACGACAGAGCGAGGTGAGTAATCACGTGTCCAGTAACATGCCGAGGACACGACAGAGCGAGGTGAGTAATCACGTGTCCAGTAACATGCCGAGGACACGACAGAGCGAGGTGAGTAATCACGTGTCCTGTAACATGCCGAGGACACTACAGAGCGAGGTGAGTAATCACGCCCTCTTTTTCTTCTTCTGTCGTGTGTGTTTCGAGTCGATCGACCCGATGAACCCTGGTGTCAGAGATTTTAAACCGCCTATTAGCACAGCTAATAGGCCTCTTGACCTGGTTTGTGTAACGACCAATATCAAAGACAGCGACCGGGAACGGGGGCTTAACGTGCCCTCCGACGCACGGAATCCTTTTTATTTTCGGACAATCTGGTGATTAAGCTTTCAATGTCCTAACCAAATAGGGGAAAATGTCACAAAGTGATAAATTAACAAATATCAACTATGAGTCCCCTCCTGGGAATCGAACCCAGGACCTCCGGATCGAGAGCCAATGGTTTAGACCATTAGACCACGGAGGCAGTTTTTTCCAGTGTAGTATCGCTTCGCCCACATTCATCAATCTTTTTATTCATGCAGGCTGGTTTAGGGTACCTGACCTGGTCCTTTTCCAGGACGTCCCGGATTCGATGTCCTTGGGGTTATCAAGACCCTTTGAACCCTCGTACTGACACATTTACTCACTTTGTCCAATAAGGTGTCAGTAGTACCATTGAGTTGTATCATTAATGGTACTTATGACACTAATTGGTGTGAGTACCATTAAAAACGAGACACGTACACTCGGGCACGAGACGCCGGTTGAAATTCCACCCTTATATTGTAGACATTTCTTTGCTGCGGAACTGTTTCCGGAACGCTTTATAACCTAAGCCTTTTCAAGGCAAGAGTAAACAGGGACTATTTAGGCAATCATGCTCCATTATAGTCTGCGTCATCACTTCCCATCAAGTGAGATGGCAGGAAAATAAATGCCTATAAACTAATAAAAAAATACCTTATACCACTAATGCCTGTGTGCTTCCATGCTGGACTGGGAGTGATAGAAAAACGTAGAATGTGCCAGCTGCATCTCCTCCCGTGCATGCTGTAAAAATCAGCTAAGGGAATTGAGGGTTTCAGTGTATTGCAATTTAGGCGATGGGCTGACAACCCGTCACTATAGCAATATACACATAATCATCATCTGTATTAGCCCTCGAAACTTGTCAGACGTGGCGGAACAACCTATGTTTAGGTCGTTTTTGCTCTGCCTACCCCATTAGGGATACAGGCGTGATTGTATGTATGTATGTATCGACTGTTGAAAGGAAAAAGGGGCTAAGCGCCATTTTGAAAACTTTACACCAGAGCGTTTCAAAGTTTTAATTTTTTGAAAAAAAATCGTAAATCATCAGTTTATTGCTCAAATTCAATTTTGTTTGGATAATTAGATTCAAAATTCTACAGCGCTTATTTTAGTCTTTATCGTATTAACATAATTGTATTAATTTCGGATTTAGGTGTCGCTTAGGCCAAATGGCATTGATTTCTGTGCAAGGAACAACAACCTATTTACCCAAGAAATAAGAAACAGAGCAAAGAAAAAGGTTCTTAATGACTTGGTCCTTATATGTTGAGCAGAGAAAAAAGTACTCAGCGACATGGTTTGTATTTTTTGGGCACAGAACAAGAGACTATGCGCCATGCTTAAAATATGTTGAGCAGAGAAAAAAGTACTAAACGACATGGTTTGTATTTTTTGGGCAAAGAACAAGGGACTAAGCGCCATGCTTAAAATATGTTGCGCAGAGACAAAAGTACTAAGCGACATGGTTTGTATTTTTTGGGGAAAGAACAATGGACTAAGCGCCATGCTAAAAATATGTTGAGCAGAGAAAAAAGTACTAAGCGACATGATTTTTATTTTTTGAGCAAAGAAAAAGGAACTAATCGACTTAAATAGTTCAAAGTGAGCAAAGTAAAGGGTTCTAAATGACATACCAGTGTTTTTAAAAGCAATGTAAAAAGTACAATGCGACAAGTTAGTTTTACTTGGAACAACACAAAAAGAACTTTCCAACTAGCCATTAGGTATTTCTGTACAGAAAAAGAATCAAATGACTATTATTATTTGATATTTTCGTGGCAAGAAGATCTTAACTTATCAACCAATACTAATTAAAGGCTCTCCAGCCTACGATACGGTGACCTTAACCGACTGCCTAGGGAGGTGGCCACTATGAGCGGTGATCGTAAAATCGTCATTGTCCTCTAAGAACTCCTCCACAATTGGCAGTTCCAGGTACATCTTCTCTTTGGCAACAGTCGTTGGAGGTCACAAAGAAACACTCTTTCGTAGGACAGGTCCTGGTGGCACCAGGCTGGTGCATGCAAAAAGGAGCGCCTTTTTAATATTTGTATCAAAGGCTAACCATCTAACATAAATTACGTCCTGATTTTTATACGCAAACGATCTAGCGTTGACCTCCCAATAGTTCCCAAGATGTTTGAGGAAGTCAAGGTTAACCATACTGCAGCTCTTTACGAGATGATTAGCTACTATGAGGCAAACTCGTTAAAGCCAAACTAGAGTAAAACGGAGTCTTGCGCATTCCACCTGCGCAATAATGAAGCAAAATTATGTGATATGGAGTACCTATTTTGCACGGTTGTATTTTGTGTGTTTTTCTGACTTATAAGAATATCTGTGAAAAAATGAAGAATAAAATACACACCCGGAACAGTCTATTGCGTCACCTCATTAGGTCACATGTTCTGCGGCCGACAGGGTATGCGCTCGCTTTCTCATAAGACGAATATGCTGCCCTTGCAATACAGGGCCTATATAGAGCCAGTGGATGTAGCTTTAAATGTCATTTGTCAGATTATCACTGTTTTATTAATATCGACCCTGGTAACAATGCTATGGCTGGAATAGTACCTCCGGAGGTCTACAGGGCTGTGGCTACTTCCATCGAAATGGCTAACGAGGACCACAACGATATCCCAAGCACGGCTACTATCTTGTGCCGCAAAGGATGAAGAAATTAAAAAAAACGTCAATATAAACGTCTGAGTCGACTTGCAGAGAAGAACGCCGCTACTTCTTTAAGTGTGTCACACCACTTACCACCAAACCTTTACAAGCCAGATTTAGCCTTTGGCGAGAGGAAACATCTCTGGCCATGAACTACCCTGGCTGGCCTGGAAGTCTTTAATAGACTTCGGTTTGGACATAGGTTTGGAAAAAGCAAAGGGAACATATTCCGGTGAGGATTCTCAAAGAACCCCGATGTTAAACTGTGTTTGCGTCCCAGTTCAATTTCATATTGCCCGTGCCCTTATCGCTGCATGCAATGCAAGCAGCATCTTATGGTTACCAATCAAACAAAAATACAAGTTCTAAAATGTAAAATTCTGTCATGTATTCCATCGACGCGATAAAATTGAAATATTGGTGTTAATTCAGGACGCACTATTACTAATTCTAATTCTTAGTAGCGCTGTCACTTTCTTAAATTTGACATAAGAACAGGATAGCAAACAGACACGTGACTTTGACATTCTTAATTTGACGTACGGCGCTTTAAATAAGGAATGACCATAGAGCGTGCTCACTAATTTTACTTAATTTAAGCGGTCTTATGTCAGGATAAGAAATGTCAAACTCACGTATTTGTTTGCTATCCTGTTCTTATGTCAAAGTTAAGAAAGTGACAGCGCTACTAAGAATTAGAATTAGTAACTGGACGGCGTGAATTGAGGCCATTATCTGATGATTGAAAAATAAAGAATAAGTTTATCATAAAATTCGATAATTCCACTCTAATAGTGGTTAAAAGGGGGATGAAGTTGTGTTCCAATGAATATTAAATGTAATCATCATCATTCATCTTAGCCTTTGTTCCAAATTACTGGTTTTTACACAGAGCGATTCGGTTAAAGTATAAGTCTGGCGGAGTAAAACCATAAGATCATGTTGGAATTGAACAGTGGAACGGGGCTGACTGGAGCGGCAAGAAGGACAAGTAGGATAGGATAGTCTGTAAACCGGAGGCCTTACGCATGGGATGAGACACATGAGTAGGATGGGACTCGTGGACGAGGATGGTTTGGATGGGAGAGATTCTTGAGGGTAACAATACAAACAGGAAGGAAAGGGAACCGGGGATTTGTTGCAATCAAGACAAGACAAAACAGGAGACAGAAGGGATGAAAATCATGGAAATAGAGAAGGAATTGAGTGACAAATATACACACTAGGTAAGAAGGGACCGGAATGGATCTCGTAAAGCAAAAAGCGCCCGAGGGACCAGAGAGATGAGATGGACCAGGTAGATGCGAATAATGAGATACGTGAAGGATGAGAGGTAAAAGATAGATGTGATTGTCAAGAGGGACGAGAGGAATAGGGGGAATGATTTCTTGAGAGACACGAGTGACGTAAGGGGCGGTAGGAACATGATGCATATGAAGGGCGAGAGATACTCAAGGGAAGGAGAGTCACCAGATGAAGATCGACATACATACATAAATCACACCTTTATCCCTAATGGAGTAGGCAGAGCATCAACGACCTAAAAAAGGTCGTTCCGCCACGTCTGACAAGTTTTGTGGATTAATTCAGACATATCTGTATATTGCTGTAGTGACAGGTTGTCAGCCCATCGTCTAAATTACAATACACTGAAACCCCTGAATCCCTTAGCTGAGCATGCCTTTGGAGGAGATGCAGCTAGCACATTCTATGTTTTTCTGTCGCTCCCAGTTCAGTATGGAAATATCACGCAGATCGACAAAAGTAACAAAACTGCGAGGGACGGTAGGGACGGTATTTGCTAGGTAGAAAATTATATATTCAACCTGTATAGATAGATTAGATAGATAAGATTGAAATAATTCTAATATTTTATTCGATTAATTAACTTCATGAATAGACGTATTAAAAATGATAAAAAGAAGTGATAAATTTTAGCAGCATAACTATTTGTCAATTACATTTTTTATAAAAGATCTAAGCAATATGTTTCTTTTTCCATAAACTGTTGTAAAAGGGACTAAATTACGATTTTTAGGCAAAAATTTCTGAGTAAAAAAGAACTAAATGGTCCCAAATTCAAACAGAATACGAGAAAAAAGAAGTTAAGCACAACCCTTGACTAAAACTAGGTAAAGAATAAAGCACTTTACGACATCATTTTAAAAATAAGGGCAAAGATAAAAGTACTGAGAGCCATTGTTTTTATACATCGGGCAAAGATAACGGTACTAAGCGCCGCTGTCTTTATGATAAACTTATTCTTTATTTTTCAATCATCAGATAATGGCCTCAATTCACGCCGTCCAGTTACTAATTCTAATTCTTAGTAGCGCTGTCACTTTCTTAACTTTGACATAAGAACAGGATAGCAAACAAATACGTGAGTTTGACATTTCTTATCCTGACATAAGACCGCTTAAATTAAGTAAAATTAGTGAGCACGCTCTATGGTCATTCCTTATTTAAAGCGCCGTACGTCAAATTAAGAATGTCAAAGTCACGTGTCTGTTTGCTATCCTGTTCTTATGTCAAATTTAAGAAAGTGACAGCGCT
>JARACY010005387.1:0-22046 GCA_029255725.1 Scrobipalpa atriplicella | reverse complement strand
CCATAGATTATCTCGTCCAATCTAAAACCTACAACAGACAGGACACACCATTCATTTGCTTCTAAAAAAATGACGATGAAATCTACTATTATACTTACGCTCATATGGCTCTGTACATCATTGCACAGATGAGTATTCATATCCTCTTGGCTGTCAAATGTCTCTTTACAGCCGACGGAAGAAAAGGCGCATGGTACTCTTATATCAGGCTGGGTTGATGCCTCAGGCTGGTTGTATTCGCAAGTTGCAATGTGGGAGTCTAGGTCTAAGGGAGCTAGTTTTACTGTGCACCCTGGAAACAGTGCAAAACTGAAATGAATTCCTACTATAACTAAAAACAGAAAATATGAGCTGTAAGGAGCAGCTTACTAAAAACAGATAGGGATTGCTATGCTAAGTCAACAAAACTGAGCAACTTTCACCCGGAAAATCTTTCCAGGAAATACTATTCTCTTTCATAGATAGAGCAATGCCCAAGCTTTTCTGTCTACTTTTAATTTGTTGTTATAAGTTTTGAGATTTTTGCAGTTGTTCACTACAATTAGGTTGTTATTTTGAACATTGTTTGAACAGGATTAGTAATGCAATTATATTTATTGTTACCTCGATGATTTAGAGTGGCTACAAACTCAATGGGCACAAGTAGACAAAGTAGTGTCAATAAATATAATTACGGTATATGTAATCCCATTTAAAATAACTATCAAAATTCTCATAATTTTAAACACCTGGGGTTCTACCTTTAGAAGTGAATGGACAAGACATCCTTTGTTCCTGTATCTCTCTCTTAGTGTAGTTGTCCGGGAATATATCCACCTTCATACTCAGGTTTATGTTGTCTATTGGGCAATGACCGCTATTCCTGAAATGCACAAAAAACCATCATTAAAGCATATTAAATTGACAAAAACAGGTGGTCATTAAAATTTATAATGATGAGATGACACATAATTAAGGTATAAAATAACAATGTGTATACTATGGCAAGCATTTTCAAGGACAGACGCTAAAAATAGTTTAGGTGCCATTAAATAGCTATTTCACTGCATGAAGTATTATGTGATGATACTATTTGAAGCTTATTATTGTTAGTACTTATTATATAAATATTTAGTTTTAATGAGTAACAATTGATAACTAAAAGTACAAAAAGCTATTATGTATTCTGCTTTTGTCTAGAACAATGTAACAAGTCTTTCTAAATAATTTGTTTGTATTTAATTATTGTCTACCATAGTAGCTCTACTATAGATCTACAGATATATTTTATCTGTATAGGTCAACATATTGTAATGAATTATTAACATAGTAAGTATAAATGTATAGTACCTAAGTATAATATAAATTTAATGTGATGAACTGTTATTGGCTATATAAGTTTTTAAGATTACCGTTTGTTTGTAATAGTGAAATAATTGCTGTTGAGTTCACAATAAAGAAATTAAATTAAATTAAATATTAGACTTACTGCAGCCAAGAAGTGATACAGCTTTTACAGAACTTATGGCCGCAGGTTGTGATGACCGGATCTCGGAGCCAGTTGAGGCAGACGGGGCATTCGTAGCGGGACTCCGGTTGGTTGGTCAGCACCGTCTCATTAAGAGCTGTTATACCCATTGGCTGGAACAGATAAAGGAATAAATTATGTGCTTTTATATTATTATTTTAAAATTCAATGATAAAATACTAATAGTGTACCAATTGAATTTATAATTATCAACTTTTTTCACGATCTTAAATACCTACTACAGTAAATTGATATTTTACCAGCAAAGAAATACATTCACATCACAGTAAAATTCTTTTCTTTAACTATGATTGAGTAGAGGTTATAGACTACATGCATTTTAATACCTAGCTTGCACAGTACTAAAATAATAGCATACCTAAATTTGTGATTATAAATAAAAGGCTAGGTAGTCATCTTCATAATTTGGGTCAAAGATGGGTCAAAGTATTTATGACGAGAATATTACTGACTCTACATTTTCATGGTCGTTTATTTAACGGACAAACTAGACATAAAAACACCATGCTAAGAATGTATTGATTACACGATCCGTTACCTCTGGTCTGGAAATTACTTATTTAAGAAATTAGACTCGAGGAAAGCAAAATATTCCGAATTAAATATAAATTAAATGGTTTTGGTAGAGACTTGGTAAACGTTTTTAATAACTTGTTGCTCGTAAAACAAAAGAAAACTAACTTACCGCTATTCCTTCTGACGCGTCTTTCTCTCTGCTTCGATCCATTTTGTAAAATCACCACGAAACTGAACAAAAACACATCAAAATAATTTAATTTTCGAAATTTTTTGGTTGCACGATCAGCTGGTTCAAAACAAGCAAGGCCTCATTTACATAGTGACGTCATCGAATGATTCACTCTGTCCTTTGCATTCTCATTACGTGATTCGAGGAAAGAGTGAGATAGAAGAATAGTGACGTCATATCTAAGTTGTCACACTGACAGCTCGTTTATGAAAGCGCTTGCGAATATGAAAGAAAGAGAAAGGCTAATGATGAAACGAATAAGTCTGTCTCTCTTTTTCAATATGTTTTTGATCATTATGTGTGATAAAAACTCGCCCACATCCGTTCGTGTCGATATTTTTTTTGGCGGCGTGAACTAGAGCGGGAATTTTGAGAAACTTTTTAATAGTTTCTAAGCTTTTTCTTCGTATATTCTAAGTGAGTATTTCTAATTTCTAGTCGATAGACGATATCATATTAATGTTTATAGAAAAACAAAAACTACGGGGTAGGCATAGCATCAACAGCTTCCTAAAAACCTCTTGCGCGACGTCTGACTAAATTGTAGAGAGAGACGCTAGTAATAATAGTAGTTCAGTGGAGAGAGATAAGAATGATAAATAAGATAAGTATTGCTGTAACAGTGACAGGTTGTAAGAACATTGCCTAAATTACAATATACCAAAGCCCTAATTCTAGGTAGGTACTGAACTGACTTTAACAGTATGCCCGGGAAGAGAAGCAACTGCTGGTACTGGTATACCTTCAGTGTTCTTTTATTGCTCCCAGCCAGACTTGAACTTTTCACCACTTTGCTACCTATAGCTACTATCAACCTACCTATACCTTTGTATTGAAGACATGAAATCATCGCCGATCATAGCCAATGCGACAGTCCGTTAGCCCCAACCTACGAAGCATCGTCGGCTGTGAACGTCGGCGTCAACTAACGGCGCATTGTATGCTAATTTATCCTCGATCTGATATCTAGGGACATGCTTTGTGGATTGAGGAAAATGTAAGCTGTGGATGGATTTGTCATCAGCTGGTAATTTTGAAGCCATTGACCAGATATGACTGATTTGATTGATGATGATTTTGATGACGATATTAGGGTCTTCTATTAAGTTTTAATATTTATTACTGATAGTAGTATTTTTTAGGGTTCCGTAGTCACCTAGGAACCCTCATCATTACGTCATGTCTGGTCTATCTGTACATCCGTCTGTATGCCCCATCTCTATAGGTAACAATCTCAGTTTTGGGCCTTCGTTTGCCTTTGATGGATCTGCAAATTCTTACTTTATATGTGAAAGTTTCTAACAGTTTTTAAATGTATTTATAGCATTTCCCTTCAATTTCTATTGATCATGTCATGTTATTGCAAATTCCTCAGGCAATGCTAGGAATGAATATAAATTGTGCACAAAACTGAGATTGTTACCTATAGAGATGGGGCATACAGACGGATGTACAGATAGACCAGACATGACGTAATGATGAGGGTTCCTAGGTGACTACGGAACCCTAAAAAATACTACTATCAGTAATAAATATTAAAACTTAATAGAAGACCCTAATATCGTCATCAAAATCATCATCAATCAAATCAGTCATATCTGGTCAATGGCTTCAAAATTACCAGCTGATGACAAATCCATCCACAGCTTACATTTTCCTCAATCCACAAAGCATGTCCCTAGATATCAGATCGAGGATAAATTAGCATACAATGCGCCGTTAGTTGACGCCGACGTTCACAGCCGACGATGCTTCGTAGGTTGGGGCTAACGGACTGTCGCATGGCTATGATCGGCGATGATTTCATGTCTTCAATACAAAGGTATAGGTAGGTTGATAGTAGCTATAGGTAGCAAAGTGGTGAAAAGTTCAAGTCTGGCTGGGAGCAATAAAAGAACACTGAAGGTATACCAGTACCAGCAGTTGCTTCTCTTCCCGGGCATACTGTTAAAGTCAGTTCAGTACCTACCTAGAATTAGGGCTTTGGTATATTGTAATTTAGGCAATGTTCTTACAACCTGTCACTGTTACAGCAATACTTATCTTATTTATCATTCTTATCTCTCTCCACTGAACTACTATTATTACTAGCGTCTCTCTCTACAATTTAGTCAGACGTCGCGCAAGAGGTTTTTAGGAAGCTGTTGATGCTATGCCTACCCCGTAGTTTTTGTTTTTCTATAAACATTAATATGATATCGTCTATCGACTAGAAATTAGAAATACTCACTTAGAATATACGAAGAAAAAGCTTAGAAACTATTAAAAAGTTTCTCAAAATTCCCGCTCTAGTTCACGCCGCCAAAAAAAATATCGACACGAACGGATGTGGGCGAGTTTTTATCACACATAATGATCAAAAACATATTGAAAAAGAGAGACAGACTTATTCGTTTCATCATTAGCCTTTCTCTTTCTTTCATATTCGCAAGCGCTTTCATAAACGAGCTGTCAGTGTGACAACTTAGATATGACGTCACTATTCTTCTATCTCACTCTTTCCTCGAATCACGTAATGAGAATGCAAAGGACAGAGTGAATCATTCGATGACGTCACTATGTAAATGAGGCCTTGCTTGTTTTGAACCAGCTGATCGTGCAACCAAAAAATTTCGAAAATTAAATTATTTTGATGTGTTTTTGTTCAGTTTCGTGGTGATTTTACAAAATGGATCGAAGCAGAGAGAAAGACGCGTCAGAAGGAATAGCGGTAAGTTAGTTTTCTTTTGTTTTTACGAGCAACAAGTTATTAAAAACGTTTACCAAGTCTCTACCAAAACCATTTAATTTATATTTAATTCGGAATATTTTGCTTTCCTCGAGTCTAATTTCTTAAATAAGTAATTTCCAGACCAGAGGTAACGGATCGTGTAATCAATACATTCTTAGCATGGTGTTTTTATGTCTAGTTTGTCCGTTAAATAAACGACCATGAAAATGTAGAGTCAGTAATATTCTCGTCATAAATACTTTGACCCATCTTTGACCCAAATTATGAAGATGACTACCTAGCCTTTTATTTATAATCACAAATTTAGGTATGCTATTATTTTAGTACTGTGCAAGCTAGGTATTAAAATGCATGTAGTCTATAACCTCTACTCAATCATAGTTAAAGAAAAGAATTTTACTGTGATGTGAATGTATTTCTTTGCTGGTAAAATATCAATTTACTGTAGTAGGTATTTAAGATCGTGAAAAAGTTGATAATTATAAATTCAATTGGTACACTATTAGTATTTTATCATTGAATTTTAAAATAATAATATAAAAGCACATAATTTATTCCTTTATCTGTTTCCAGCCAATGGGTATAACAGCTCTTAATGAGACGGTGCTGACCAACCAACCGGAGTCCCGCTACGAATGCCCCGTCTGCCTCAACTGGCTCCGAGATCCGGTCATCACAACCTGCGGCCATAAGTTCTGTAAAAGCTGTATCACTTCTTGGCTGCAGTAAGTCTAATATTTAATTTAATTTAATTTCTTTATTGTGAACTCAACAGCAATTATTTCACTATTACAAACAAACGGTAATCTTAAAAACTTATATAGCCAATAACAGTTCATCACATTAAATTTATATTATACTTAGGTACTATACATTTATACTTACTATGTTAATAATTCATTACAATATGTTGACCTATACAGATAAAATATATCTGTAGATCTATAGTAGAGCTACTATGGTAGACAATAATTAAATACAAACAAATTATTTAGAAAGACTTGTTACATTGTTCTAGACAAAAGCAGAATACATAATAGCTTTTTGTACTTTTAGTTATCAATTGTTACTCATTAAAACTAAATATTTATATAATAAGTACTAACAATAATAAGCTTCAAATAGTATCATCACATAATACTTCATGCAGTGAAATAGCTATTTAATGGCACCTAAACTATTTTTAGCGTCTGTCCTTGAAAATGCTTGCCATAGTATACACATTGTTATTTTATACCTTAATTATGTGTCATCTCATCATTATAAATTTTAATGACCACCTGTTTTTGTCAATTTAATATGCTTTAATGATGGTTTTTTGTGCATTTCAGGAATAGCGGTCATTGCCCAATAGACAACATAAACCTGAGTATGAAGGTGGATATATTCCCGGACAACTACACTAAGAGAGAGATACAGGAACAAAGGATGTCTTGTCCATTCACTTCTAAAGGTAGAACCCCCAGGTGTTTAAAATTATGAGAATTTTGATAGTTATTTTAAATGGGATTACATATACCGTAATTATATTTATTGACACTACTTTGTCTACTTGTGCCCATTGAGTTTGTAGCCACTCTAAATCATCGAGGTAACAATAAATATAATTGCATTACTAATCCTGTTCAAACAATGTTCAAAATAACAACCTAATTGTAGTGAACAACTGCAAAAATCTCAAAACTTATAACAACAAATTAAAAGTAGACAGAAAAGCTTGGGCATTGCTCTATCTATGAAAGAGAATAGTATTTCCTGGAAAGATTTTCCGGGTGAAAGTTGCTCAGTTTTGTTGACTTAGCATAGCAATCCCTATCTGTTTTTAGTAAGCTGCTCCTTACAGCTCATATTTTCTGTTTTTAGTTATAGTAGGAATTCATTTCAGTTTTGCACTGTTTCCAGGGTGCACAGTAAAACTAGCTCCCTTAGACCTAGACTCCCACATTGCAACTTGCGAATACAACCAGCCTGAGGCATCAACCCAGCCTGATATAAGAGTACCATGCGCCTTTTCTTCCGTCGGCTGTAAAGAGACATTTGACAGCCAAGAGGATATGAATACTCATCTGTGCAATGATGTACAGAGCCATATGAGCGTAAGTATAATAGTAGATTTCATCGTCATTTTTTTAGAAGCAAATGAATGGTGTGTCCTGTCTGTTGTAGGTTTTAGATTGGACGAGATAATCTATGGTATCAGAGTTTTATGTACAGTGGGCAGCAGGTCGAGTTATCCATTTCACGGACCAATATAAACTGGTTAACTAAACCCGGTTATACTGTATAGCCAGTATAAATTGGTTCGCCAAAGTGGTAACTCGACCTGCTGCCCACTGTACCTACTGCTTAATAAACCTCGAACATGGTTTGTGTAAGGACAACCTGTCAAAGACACGACCGAGACCGACGAATAACCGTGCCGTTCGAGAATCATTTTATATGTATTTGCCAAACAATCATCAGGCGATGCGGCCTGCATTGTCCTAACTAATCTGGAAACTATCACGCTTAACAGTTTTAAGTGCCTCCTGCGGGAACTGAGCCTACATAGGCAGGCAGTTTTGATATGATAGTTCACATAATTTCACAAACATTCTCTGTAAACTTGTAACACAAATTCTCTCATATTTCAGCTACTAGTGAACGCGTATTCCGAAATAAAAATCAGCAGCGATATATCTCACGCCGGCATCGACCCGAAGGAACAAGAGGCCATGAGCCTGTGGGAGGCGCCTGACAAAGAGGGCAACCAGAGCGCGCCCAAACCTCTCAACAACACTAGTGCACTCATTAGGTAAGTCCTGGCATAAGTGTACCCATGGTGGGTCAAAGGTAGTTTGTCTATCAGTCACGTCTAATTTTGCGCTCGCTATTCTCGCGATATAAGATAATTTTCCTCCGTCAGTAATGTCAAATCTCGCGCTCGCTTCGCTCGCGGCTATTAGATAATATGCCTCTGTCAGTAACATCAATTCTCGCGCTCGCTCCCCTCTCAATCAGTAAAGTGAAACCTCGTGCTTGCTAAGCTCTATAGGATAGAAAGAGATGTCGTTAAATTCAAAACCGTTATCTATGATTTTATCTCAGCCAGCAGAAATGTTCCATGTAGTTATTTTATTTCCAGGGCCCTATACGAACGAGTGGTAGTCCTCGAACAACGCAACCGCGAACAAGACATCGTAATAGCGAACATTTCTAAACAACTGAACGCGTTCGCCGTCGCCAAGATGAAGCAGAATAACGAAATGTTGCTGCGCTACTGCATGGGCAACTATATATGGAGGATAGACAATTTTAAAGCTAGATGTGAGGCGATGATGAAGGACCACTTCAAGATGCTGTACAGTCCTGGGTTCTATACCTCGCCCAATGGATATAGGTATGTTAACTCGCGTTTTTTTTAGTTGATTTGTGGATGCATTTGTGTGCGTGTGTGAAAGTGAGTGAGTGTGTGTGTGTGTGTGTGTGTCACACACTGTATAAGAGAGAGAGTGCATAATGCACTGTTAACCCTCGAATACCTTTGCTGACTGATGAGACGCAACTGGAACTTTTTTTCAGGTTCTGCGTCCGGCTGAACATCTCCCCGCAGAATCCAGACTGCTTCGCCCTCCACGTGCACCTGATGAAGACCGAAAACGACGACTGTCTAGAATGGCCTTTCAACGGACGCATCTCCTTCGCAATGGTGAACCAGTACGATCCGGATCTCACACAACGGGACACCATGATGTCCAATTCCAACCTCATAGCGTTTAGAAAGCCCAATACTGAGATTTGTGTTAGAGGTTTTGGTTATACGGAGTATGCGGGGGTCGGTCAAGTGCTTAGGAGCGGGTTTGTGAAAGACGACGCGCTTATTATAAGAGTGCATATTAGGTGTGTATGACGTCAGTAGTACCTTTTTATTTTTGGTCAGCTAACTTTTTTTTTGACGCATAGGTACTTTAATATCATATTAAATGTGAGGCAATCAATAGAGGGTTCGGCGTTGAAAATGGCACAACTTTACCAATATAGGTCAAACTTGTCACTTTCTATCATGATGATTGTGTTTCTAGGACTTTTAAATTTCATATGCATTTAATTTTTTATCATTTTGCTGGCCTTCTTGTGTTGTGAGTAACACGTTTTATTTAAAATATGTAAATGTAAACGCTAGAAATTATGAAATATCTCTATGTACCTTTGTACAAATATAAATATAAAATGTATTAAATGAACAATTATAAAGTATTATACTCAAAGTATTGTAATGTTTTTGCTAGTTAAATTACGCATTAATTAAATCTTGATAGAATCTACATTCCACGTTATTTATAGAACTTTATTATAAAGCAATCTTTTGTATAAGAAAATCAGTATTTAAGTATCCGTCCATTTTATAGTACCTACTTTAGAACGAATATTGTTATTCTTTTATAAGTGAAAATGGTGCCTTTATAGAATTTACTTAGATGTAAATGTTTTGTTGAATAAATTGATTTATCCGTCCATAAACATGTATTTCACTTTAAAAATAAAACACAAAATATATCTGAGAACTAATTTTATTGGTTATACTTATAAAATTAACGTCAACTTGGGTCTGTTCCAAAATTCCCGTATAATTTAGAAATTACATTATTTAGTTTTTTTTTTTCAGAACATAACGGCAAAATTCTCGCCATCTACAATTTCCAAGTTATCAGAGAATGTTGGAGCTAGCCCCGTTTCGCTTAATAAAATATAGGAATTTAACTTATGCGGTATAAATATAGTAACGCTAACTTATTTTAGCAGCATATTTGTTACAGATATTTCAACTTTAATGAAATAATTCAGGACTATTTTAAACTTTTGATTTTTTCATTATTATCATACTTAATTTCGTAATGTCTTAAAAAGTTATTTTTGGATGTTATTTACGAAGAATTATTACAAAATTGAAATATTTGTAACAAACGTCGTCATCATTATCACATCCAGCCATCACATTTTTGCCTCCCTTACATTTATAATTTACTGACTACCGAAATATGGCTTGAAGCATCGCGTTTATTACTGAGAAAGAAATATTTCTTGCATTAAAGAAACTACGGTTGTGTTGTGCTTGTAATAATTAATAGGTAAGGTATAAGACACGCACTGAATTTAGTATTATTAAAAGTATGTTACTAGAAAAATGCATAATACAGTGATCCGAAAATAATGACAAATAAAGTAAAGTAATCATAAAGTACAAATAAGTACAACATAAAGTGATAAATACATGTGTCTACTGTGTCTATTAGAATTATTGAATTAATCTCACAATAGAAACAAAATTGATTTATTTTTTACTACCTCACAGCCTCTCGAACAGTTTTTTATGTCTATTTCCCATCTTATTCGTAAGACCACAACTTCACAATGTTACAAATCTGTAATTGCTGTCGATTCTTGCGACATCATTCTAGTTCTAATTCTTATTATAGCACTTTGACATAAAAACAAGATAGCTAATAAACACATGACATTGACATTCCTAATCTGACTTGACTGCTTATATGGCGTAAAATAAGAGAGCATGTTCTATGCTATGCTCAGTTCTTATTCAAAGCGTCTTACGTCAGATTTCAAAGTCAAAGTCAAAGTTGAGAAAGTGACATTTAAGAATTAGAATGATGTCGCGAGAATCGACAGCATTGTATGGTAACTGCCAAACAACGTCAAGATTTGAACTTTCGCTTTTTCGGATACAAAAATACATTTTAAACTTTGGCGTCCTTTATTATCCGTTCGGTGGTTCAAATCATAAATTCTCAGTCTATGAGGGAGATCCACACACACTCATCTAAGTTATATTCATCCATATAAAAATTTCGTTTCTAAAACTTCTACATTTTATACTTATTAATCTAAATTCTACACTATAATGTTGAACATGACAAAAACAAATTGAACTAAACCCATTAAATTACTATGTATAAGTACTAAGTTAATTATAATTCTAAAACTAGTTTCATCATTCGATTACACCAAATAAATAAATCCTAGCCACTATCATTCGAAACATGAGCTTTTAAACTGTTATTTATTTGGTAGGCAATTTTAATTAATTATCCACATTTCAGTAATAGCGGAAATTTTGGACGCACCATTCCTTAACTCATTTTAAGATAGCGCTGTCACTTTCTTAACTTTGACATAAGAACAAGATAGCAAGTAAACACATGACGTTGACATTTCTAAACTGACGTAAGACACTTAAACTAAGGAGTGAGCATAGATCATGCTTTCTTATTTAACGAAGGCAATCTTACGTCAGATTAGGAATGTCAGTCATGTTATTATTTGCTATATTGTTCTTATGTCAAAGTCTAAGAAAGTGACAGCCCTATCTAAGAATTAGAATTAGAATGATGTCACGTCACGAGAATCTACAGCAATGTTATGTCAATGAAGCGTACGGAAGAACTCGAACAACTCAACATTAAAACATCATAAAAAGATAATAAACAATAAGCAAAATTAAAATAAAATCATATCGAGACAAATAGGTCGTTAAATTGCCAACCAAATATTTAAATTTTAATTAAATAAATCAGCACATTAAATCCAATTTTTATTTAAATAAATGGAAAGTTATTCTTTGAAAGGAATTATTCGGAAGACATTACTGACGGAAGCGGTCTTTTTCCAGACTTCACAAGCAAATATTTTGGCAAAGCTATGAACACTTCATTTTTGTGCAAGAATTTTGGAAGCCAGAAGCAAATTTCAAGATTTTAGTTTTTTTTTATGTTCTTGGCAACATTGCTCTTAAGTAAAAACTACCCTACTTATAAATTTTAAACGAACTGAAAAAATACATAACAATTGAATCGACATCTGTGTTCATAACTTTACACTATTTTTACGAATGGAATGTTTGAATAAATAAACGAAAAACATAATGAAAGTCCAATTTCTGTGAATTTGTACCGAAACTTCTCACTTCGTCCTAACCTATACAAGCTCTATAATTTCTACTACATATCACAGTTACGGTAAACAAATGCATAATCGATTGAGATGTGATGAAAATCGTAAAAACATTGCTGCCGATTCGGTTGCACACACGCCTTAACTTATTGAAGTTTGGTTCTGTCACTTTCTAAAATTTGAATAAAACAGAGACAGCAACACAACATCTGATTATAAACCTGTCAAACGTAAGTAGTGTTCTGTGTGTCAAACTGACGTTACTCGACTTAATTAAGATGGCATGTTGGATGGTGTCGCCTTATTGTAGGCGTTATACGTCAATTTGACAGATTTATAATCAGATGTTGTGTTGCTGTCTCTATTTTATTAAAATTTTAGAAAGTGACAGAACCAAACTTAAATAAGTTTTGGCGTGTGTGCAACCGAATCGGCCGCATTATCAACTCATCATAATCCTAATTCATTACAGTTTTGTAATGAATATGGATTATGTTGAGTTGATAATGCGACTTCGAATCACGGAATCGCTATTTATATACTTTAGAATTGTCTGTTACCTAGGTTTGGAAACTTACCAGTTAATGTAGTTGTAGGTAATTGGTAATCCATTTTACAAGAGAGTGGTATGAATGAGTGAATAAAAGTCGAATAAATTGTCTCTTTCGCACTACTGCCATGTCTGCCAACTATCCTACTTTAACTCTACCCATGCTATATTAATATGAACGAAGTTAAAAATATGTTCTACGTGGTTCCATGTGATTCGAAATTACTTTTAAATACAGCCGTAAACACACAGTAAACACACAGTAGTACAGTAGTATGTAAATGTGCAATCTGCATTTTGTTTCAAATATCCACAATAAATATTATAGATTGTAGGTATAATTTAAATCCTTCCAATCTTGCAAAAAAAATATTATCCCGGCTTAGCCTGTGCAGATGATAATTTGAGAATTATGAACATGCGATTTTTGAAAACTTTAACACTGTTATGTAAGAGTATTCAATAAATAGTGTATCTGCCTGCACAGACTTCGTAAAATGAATAAAATCGATCACCCTTCGTGCTAAATACAAATATCAGCTAGTTATACTAGTCTTAGCTTTAGATTATTCAGTAGACAAAATTCTGATCCAATTATATTTTTCCAATATTATAAAAATACTACAGATTTTGATTACATCAAATGATAGAATTTTAAATTTTCTTCACATTTTATACTTATAGACATAAGAAATTACTTACTCGTATGTATAAGCTAGTTACTACTAACGTACATAATATTATGTAGAAAAGCATAGCTTATTGAAGATCGTCTTGACTAATTTAAGTGCATATTTCCATACAATAAAACAGCGAATAGTTAATCAACACTATAGATATAGACAAATACAGGGTTTTAATTTAATTGCGTGCCATAGCTTAAGGGGTGTTTCAGTAACGTATAAGGAGCCCATAAAAAAAAACAAAAAAAAAAAACAACTCAAAAAATCAAATAACCAAAAGCCGATATTTATTATGATTCCAAGAGCTGCGCCTACCTGTCGTACTATAACCGAGCGCGCGCGAGTCGCTATCATTGGTCGATGCGACTCGCACGTCGCGCGGTATTGGTTATATCACGAGATGTAGGCGCAGCTCCGGGAATCATCATAAATACCTACCGACTTTTGTTTTTTGGAGTTGGTTTTTTTTTATGGGCTCCTTTAACGTTACTGAAACACCCCTTAAGCTATTGCACGCAATTAAATTAACACCCTGTATATTTATATACCAGATAATTAATTAAATAAGAAATAACAACAGTCTTTACTAACTTGTTAATCTATTTGATTAGGATGAGAGATTGTTTATTGAGCAATATTTGAACTAAACTACTCGCTGTTTTACTGATTTAGCCTCTGGCCAATCAATATCAGTATTTTGACAAAATGCTTATCAAATTCTGTTATTATTATTATTAGATTAGTTGAGATAAAATAAACAGTTAAAGATCAGATTGCCAAAATACTGAATTGAATTCAATCAATCTCTATTTTACTTCTATATTTCTATCTTACGATGGATATAAGCTTTTACTCCCTATGTATCACTCAGCGGACCTCCAAAAATTTAAACAAACAGATTCTCAATTATCTTATCACCAAAACGTAGAATGGAACTTGGTTCGATTGAGTTGAAACAACAAAAATATTGTCAAAGAAGAAACCTGAACAAACACTTTAAGAGATTCATTTGGCGATATTTCAGTGATGCCATGGATCCCATCAGGCACGGAAATTTAGAGGACACGCCGCTATAAATCAGGAGCATTGTCAAGTCATGATAACAATCTTTGACAATATTTTACATCGTCGTAACCAATGTGGTAAGAATAGGATATAAGATTATCTTATCCAGAAAAGCGGAGCATCAGAGCTCCCCGCATGGCCATTAACCCCCTATTCTATCGAGGAAGTAACATGCCTAGCCACAGTAAACCTATCCAAACCTTCTACTTTCTTTCTATGGCTCATCCTCCATCGCAACATAAAAGTACCTACTGTCACTGACCCCACAAAGAGGACACTTGATCTCCCTCTATACCGACCCGCTCGAGTCCCCGGGGAAATGCAGCAGGTTGTCGCCACTGCAGCTCGGCGTGGGGGACGAGGGGGGGTCGAGAGAGGCGCGGGACGCGGAGCTGAAGCTACTGGAGCTTAGTTCCTCGGGTTCAGCCTCGAAACGGACGCCTGCTGACATTGCTGCAAGAAGATAAGAATTTGATAGTAAAATAGGTGAATGTAAGCTTTGAATTTCATTGAATAAAATTAATTTATAGAATAACATTACCTATTAATAGCGATAGCTAGGTGCCATGGATTGTCCAAGTCATTATATGAATTAATAGTACATTATAGTATTCAAAATAATTTCTTTCTCATTTCTAATTCAAAATCACTAGTTTTTTTTTAATATATTTGTCAAAGTAATTATGTAACTTGTTAAATGCACAAGGCGTTGTGTATGTGTATGACGGGTATGTTTTTAATTAAAGGAGATTAATAAAAATACATAGGATGTGGTTTTTAAATTCCCATTTTTTATTATTATACTATTATGAATTTTAAACACTCCATAACATTATTAACAAAATCATACCAGAAAAGGCAGCTGAATCTACTTTAATATTTTTAAGGATTAATACAATTCGATCAGAAAATTGTACAGTAAATATTACAACAGTGATATTGATATGACATTTAGAATATTTTTAATCATAATAGCCACAATGTTTTAGAATTATAAGTGCAAAAATTATAAAATAGAAAACATTTTTATATTCTTTGGATCGAATTATAAAATTAATTTTGTAAAAACATTGTGGGGCGCTCATATAACAATTTAACAAAGGTATACGCTAACTACAGCCAATACGTACTTTGGAATAATACCGAAATTTAAAATTATACAAAAACAAATCGAAAAATATTTAAAATCATATTTTAAAAATAAGTAAGTAAGTATCGTTAATTCCAATTTTTACAAAATTTCGTAAAGTCACATATGTCTTAGCTGCCTTAGAAACGAGTGTTAATGAACTAAAATACTGAACTTATTAATTTCAATAATTAATTCGAAAAATACAGGTACCGGCGAGGCCACATAACCAAAATTGTTCTATCTATGAAATGCGTTCCTTCGTAGATTAGCTAAATTCTAAAGTTGGAACACATGGCGTCACTGCAAACATATCAGGACGAGACAATACTCTTAGGGTACCGGAACGCACTTCTCTATAGTTTAAACATTAACGAACATCTATTGAACACTTTTTTTAACAAATAATAACACAGGGTTTTCTAGACAATTTAAAATCAATGGGAACTTGAAAGTTGCAACCCTGTTTACTTTAAGTGAGCCGAATTAAGGTTTATTAGTATTAGTATTTATTGAATTAGTTAATTACTTTTCCTAGAGATGTTAATGTGGTACATGACAATGATATAATAATCTACTAAGGCAAAGGTGATCTATAAAAGGCAATATAAGGTTTCAATCATTTAAGTAGTATTTCAAGTATTTTGGATTTATGTTAGACTTTTTTACGCGTAACAATAATTTTGTTACTCTGAGTAATTCTGTTGGTCTGACAATATTGACGTTACATTTTACATATTATGCAAACAATTTATTAGTAGCAGATCACAGGACTAAAATCTAGAGAACTTTTTATAAATTAGCAAGTATTTTCAACGGTTCTACCCTCCCTACATTATTAAAATTTACATTATAATTATGAAAAAATTGTTTCATGGGTAGAGTAGACTTCTTATACTTTGACGTTAAAAGTTTATTTTAATTATAATTGTTACTATTATTGAATCATTCACTTATTTAGATAAAAATCTGCCTTAATTAAAAGTCGGTTAGTTAACGACAGGTTAAAACAAAACTTTTCTTTTTGCAATGTTTTTGCAACTTTTTGTTTTGTTTATGTTTCTTCTTAAGCTTTTCAGAAAAAAAAAACAATAATTTAAAAAAAAACAATTTAGAGATGCTCAGAGCTATCGTTAACTAATAAAAATTTGATGCTTTATTTACAATTAGCTGACATAGATGATTATAAATATTATGCACCAACTATTATGTCTATTGAAATAAAACTTAAATCTTACAACATTATTGTATAGTTTATAAAAAATAAATATTTGTCATGATTCAACATATTAAAACTAATAATAATAATACTCACTGAAAAAAAATTACATAATATTTGTACAAAAAGACAGCCGTTTATTCAGATAAGGTATTAGATACCATGATGAAGAAGTATCGTGTTATTTTCGAGTTATAATAACAAAATACCCGAGGTGATGCAGAATATTCTTGTCAAATAATTTACACACCATTATAATAAATAACATTCTGGAACCCTCAATGTGCTAATATCTAACTAAGGTTACATTATTTTATCCCTTTCTATGGAAAACAAGTCAAATAAATGAAAGATTCAGATTTTATTTTCTCGTAAGGGTATTTTTATACCGGAAGAATTGAACTGAAATTTTAAGGCAAAGTGTGTGTATCAAGTGATCATATCAGTTTCCATTCACATCTGTTTGAAAAAAAAAAATGTTCCCAGGACGTTAAAGTTTAAAAGGATACCATTTTGCAGAGGTATTAATGTAAACGAGAATTTGAGATACAACTTTTTAAGCACTCACGATTATTTACATTCATTTTACTTTTTATCGGGTCTATTCGCGATAGATTTTGGTGGTAAATCATAGGAATTTACCTGGTTCCCGACGTTTCAACAATGTTTCAAATTGACGTGGTAAATTCCTATGATTTACCATCAAAATCTATGGCGAATAGACCCGATAAAAAGTAAAATGAGAGAATTTGAGATACCTTTAAAATCCTTCTGTTAACCTTTGCTTCTTAAAAAATTCCATACTAGCTACAAGAAATGTTCCAGAACGTTTCAAATAGACCTTAATTGAATTAAAGTCAAAAAATAAATGGACTAAATCTACATAAAATAAGCATTTTAATATGATTTTAAACGATATACTTAAGTTATTAACGAAGTCAGCCATTGGATTATACACAGCGGATCTGTCGTGCATTGCATAGAGATTCTTTACAGCTAAAGGAATCAGCCTGCGTAATACATTGGCGTGTGTAATAAGTATTGAGGTAAACAGCATAGAAACTGGCCTTAAATATTAAACTTTTACTGGTGCAACAACGATTACAGATGCCAGCAAACTTCTTAAAGTAATGAACTTTAGATCTCTTCGGGGGTGAGGTGCGGGGCGCAAAGGCGGGGGAGTCAAGAATTCTCGTAACAATAATCGAACTCACAAATTCGCCCAATTAGTAGATCTCCCACCCCGTCTAGTCTACGTCACTTCACCATAGTAGAAAGATACTTCACGCTACATACTCAAGAAGATTGCCGCCATCTGTATTTTCATATAAATATCCTTAGAAACGTTGTCTATTGTACGTACACCATACATTCTGGTTCTGATCTTTTTATCAAAGCCGTGATCTAAATCTATGTGCCTAACTAAATAAATTAAACAATAAGTACTAAAGGGCATATATAATCTGATACAAGTATACATACATATAAATTAAGCACTTTATTTCATGAAAACTGTAAATTGGAGTTCGCACTAGAAGTGTCTTTAATCAAGTATTAATTAATGATTTAATACCTTTCAATGTCCAATACACAGCCTTCATAAAATTAAATATTTTTGTTTTTTTCCTAAGTTTTTAATATTTTTTATTTTGTTTTTCGATATGAGAGTAGCACAATACCTATAAACTGATGATGTTTTGGGTAGCACATAACTATTTTTAATTTTATTTGTTTTTTATTCGTACATTTTAAGTTTTTTGTCTTTTGACTGGTGCCAGTCGAGGTTAAGATTGCTTAACTAAAATTAATTTACTACAATAATAGCAAAACCACTTCGAATTATTACAAATAATTTGAATTTTTATGATTTAAACTTGCGCGAAACCGTTTGAACATTACTTCAAAGATTTTTTAATTTACCTTGAAAATTGTGTCTAATGTTATCATCATAACCAAATCAATATAGGCTTGCTTATACTTATATACTATTAAAATCCAAACTACATAAAACTTGATCGGATTACAATGGTGTAACGGTGCAAGTTCAATCAAAAGTCTTGAAAATCCAATAAAGTAAGAACAAAACGGCTTTACAGCAAAAACTACTTACTTTTATATTGCAACACCAATTAAGAATAGTGAAATTGAACACATTGATATTATTTCTTCTTCCTACGCGACTTCTTAGACTTAGCTGATTGCTTTGATGAAGGCAGAGTTATAATAGAAGCACCAGCATTCTTTTTATCTTCCTTGTCACTGTCCGTTGACACCACTGGGGAGGTATCATCCTCTGAAGACTTTTCCATTATTTCTGCGTCTTTTTCTTCAACTTTTCCATCATCATCTAGTTTGATTTCTTGCGATGTTATCTTATGACCTTCAATAACGCTAAAACCTTTCTCTTTCTTCACTGGTAGCTTCTCCAAATCAATCAGATTGAACGCACTCGATTCAATAGCTTTCGCCGTGGTTTCCTTTATAGACGACAAGATATCGTCTATGTTGATCTTGCAAATCGGACTAGTGATCTTCGGATCGTTGACTTCAAGTAGACTGTCTCTCATAACTTCCAGTTTAAAGTCGTCTAGTCCGAAATCCAAGGGTTCTAAAGGGGGAAGATCATGCAAAACCGCATGATGTTCTTCGACGAAATTTAGCTCTGAAGGCGCGTCGCACTCTGCTACCATTATATCAGTCCTTTTACAAAGCTCGAACAGTTTCTCTTGCAACGACACAGTGGAAGACGTTGGATACTCTTCGTTATCTCTCTCCTTTTTAATTACTTTTTTGTCTTCAACTTTCTTTACAACTTCATCAGTTTTCTTTGTATTTTTAGCAGCTGCAATGGAACTCCAAGATTTAGGCGGCTTGTCTATCACTGGTTCTTTTTCTTCAGATTGTATACCCCATGGTTTAATCGATTTTCCTACAACTGTTTCTTTATCAGCCGCAATAGAACTCCATGATTTAACTGGCTTGACAACAACGGGTTCTTTCTCAGCTGTGATGGAGCTCCAAGATTTAGATGGTTTTTCAAGCACTGGGTCTTTTTCGGATGATTTTATTTCGGTAGGCTGTGGTGACCGTTTTCGGGACTTAGTGCCTCTAGTTATCTGAATCTCAGGAAATTCTTCGCCAGTAGTATTAATAACATACACATCCTTATCTATTTCGACATTTCTATCAGGTTTACGCAGTTCGGGATAGGGAGAGAGCGATTTGCTTTTGTTTGGCTTAGGGGATTCCTTCCAGCAAGAAGATATTTCACTTGATGTACCCTCAGAATGTTTCCTTTGTTTAGCACTGCTTATTTCTTTAGGGGTTTCTATGTTTACTTGCACGGGACAAGATATAAATTCATCGCTATACTTTTTAGACGGCTTCGGCTTCAAACAAATCAATTCAGGCTCATCTTGAGGAAGGACCTCAAAAGATTTTGATTGTTCTTTTTTCTCTGGAGTTAAACTCTTTGACAATCGTTTTTTAGTTTTGTAAGAAGAACTCGGTTCTATTTCTTCAAAAGGAGTCGAGATTGAAACCAAGTCTCCACTACATGGCTCTTGTTTATCTTCTATTGCGTGAATTTCCACAAAGCTATCGTCTTCTTTAGAAGATTGTTGTTCTTCCGGCGTCTTTTTAAGCTTTTTATTCTTTTTGGATTTAGGTTTATCTTCTTGTGGGCTACTACCAAAGGATATTGGTTTATCGGGTTCGTTAAGAAGCATGTCCCAAGCCTGTTCTTCGGTTTTGATTTCGTTTTCATCTATTATCTTAGGTGTTTCCATCGGAAGTTGCAAAGTAACTGCAACGGACGGTTCATCTTCAACACTAACAATTCCTTCCTTTTTGCCTACCTTAGTATTTGTCAATAAAACTACATTCTTAAATTCTTCCTGTTTTTGCTCCTTAATTGCAGACTCCTTAACATCTTTATTACCTTTAGATTCCCTTATATCTTTTTGTTTTTTAATCTCTCTTGGTTCTTTCACCTCCTTTGTTTCGTTTACCTGTTTCGTTTCAACCTCTTTAGGTTCATTGCTTCTTTTAGATTTGTCCTTAGAACTAGCATCACTATCTCTATCACTAACTGACTTCGGGGTGGGAGATTTCTTAACTCTAACGCTGGCCACCGGTTGAATATCATCCGGCAGCCGATTCGATTTTGGCAGTGATTTAGAATGTTCACGCTCGCGCTCGGCACCGTCAGCCGAGCTCCTCTCACGCTCTGCACTTTCACGCTTCCTTACATCACGTTCCTCGCGCTTGAGATCTTTATTTACATCGGTTGGCTTAACATCTACATTAACACTATCTATCGACTCTACATTAGTCACGCGGGAATCACGCTTAGCAGCTACAACTTTAGGCTCTTCGCTCTTCTGTTTTGCGGGCTTTTCCGCTTTAGCTTCAGTTTCTTTTACTTCTGTTTTGTCAGTTCTCGTTGTAATGTCTTTTTGTTTAGTAGATTTTTCATCTTTAATCGCGGTATCCTTCTGTTCAAAGGATTTGTCAAGTTTTGTTTCTTTCGTAGCTGTAGATTTCCCAACACCGTCTTTATTTTTAATAGATTTCTCAATTTTAGTCGCAGTGTCCTTTTTCTTCTCTTTCGATTCTCTCTGACTTGACGACCTGTCAGTTTTAGCTGGACCGACTTTGAGCGTTGTCTCTTCAACAGATTTCTCTCTTTTTGCAGGTTCTTCTTTCTTGGGCTTTTCGTCTCTCTTCTCTTCCTTCGTTACAGGCGCATCAACGTATTTGACAGAATCAGGAGCAGACTTACCGGCGGCCTTGCAATCTTCAACGGGCACAAATGTGGGTTTAACTACAACCTCATCGTCGACGGTATTAGAAGCGTGCCAGTCGCTCACATAGTTGAGAGCGGCGGGGATGACGACGTCCATGTTGAGCGGGACGGGCTCGTCGGTGGGCGACATGCCGGTGAAGGGGGAGACGGTCTGCACGGGGATGGTGGTGCTGCGGGGGAGGGGGCGCACCACGATGTCGCTGTCGAGCGGCAGTGTGGCGGGCGCGCGCACCACGGGCCGGAACGTGGCCTCGTCCTGGTTGGAGCGCGTGTAGTCGTCGGCGTCGAGGGGCGGCGGCGCGCTGACGACCTCGGGCGGCGCCACCACGGTCCCCTGCGGGTCCACCACACGCGCCACGCCGCGCCGCGCCTCCGGGGTGACCCGCATCACCTCCGAGCGCCACCCTACACGAAACCGAAGGCAACCGTCAGTGTTATGTACGGAGGAGATTTAGAAAAAAGCATGACATATTTTTTATGTTTGATCTACTAAACCGAAAGATACATGGGAAAATATTTAACGCGAGTTTTAGCATGTTACGATGGTTTTTATATGACAGTGAAAAATCTATTCAATTTGTTGTTTTTATGTAAATGATGCATCGTTTGTTCGTTACAATACAAGAAATCTAAAAGATCGT
>JARACY010005386.1:0-22048 GCA_029255725.1 Scrobipalpa atriplicella | reverse complement strand
AGAGGAAAGAAGACAAGAAATTGAGATTCACCCTAAAGCGACACGAGAATTTTGTTAAAAATTTTCCTTCTCTTCAATTTACTGATTTTCAAGGATAATGAAAAGGAAAATAAAATTTTCCAGTTGTTTGAAATTATAGTAAAATAAATTGCAGGTTTTACCACAAATTAGTTATTCATCAATGCTAAATTATTTTTAAATCTACTTATTTATACATTTTATCGTAAATACAAAGTACAATACAAGGTAAAGGTGGCATTTTGCGGACATGTTCGTAATATGCACAATGGGTGGTTCTTGTAACACAAACTTTCTCACCACAGCGAGCAATATTTATAAACGCCTCGGTAGCAAGTACTTATTGAATGGAGAATAGCAATTTTCATTCAACACATACTGGAAATCGGTAGAAGTCAGCCGGTATTAACTGCTTTTAATATAAATGTATGGGAAAAGGCTTTATTAGAAAGTAAGTAGTATTGAATTATACTTGACAAGCACATTCATCTCTTTTTAAAATAAAAATAAAATAAATAAAAATAGTCCTCCCAACTGATTTTCGGTGACGGCGGCCAATCTCCCAAAGATGAGCCAACTACGCGGGACTAGTTTTTAGTGCCCAAGTGTTTGCGCAACACACAAGTGCACTCTCTATTCCTTCAATTTCTTATTCTGATGGGACAGACTGACTGACACGACCAGAGAGAAATCAGGCGCAGGACCGACTATTTACATGCCCATCCGACAGAATTTATTCGGATTCTCATTACTTTTCGGATTCGGACAATCAGGTGATCAGGCTGCAATGTCCTAACCAAACTAGAAACAACAACACAGAGTCATTGTCCCCCACCGGGAATCGAACCCGGGACCTCCGGGTCGTGAGCCCATGGCTCAAACCGCTAGACCACGGAGGCAGTTTTTAAATTAATGTGGTAAGGAAACAGCAATATTGAAAGGCATAATTCAATTCAATTTTGTGTGTTGGCGTAAATAAGTATGATTACCTACGATTAGTTTGACAGATTGTCAATTGTCAGCTCATCGAAACCAAACCATGGAGTTTATTTATTTGACAGAAACCCATACTGACTTATACAAACAGGAAGAACACCAGCTGGTACATTCCATGTTTTACCACAGTCAAGCATGGAAGTAGGTAGGTTAGGTACCTAACCAGCACTTGATGGTTCACTCATTTTCCATTTTATCCGATAACAAGTTATAACAAGTGTTTAGCGTAGGTAGGTACTATCAGTTTGGTCCAATAAGTTTAAATATACTTAGGTTATGTACTAAGTCCTAACATAAACTTGCAAAATTCATATCCAAGGGCGCTGTTATCTTATCGGTGGTCGAGTCGAGCGTGCTCGCTGTAGCAGCGGCTCGATGCCGATGATGGCGACACACACAGTTATGAAACGTGTTAACTTCTTCTGTTGTGTGGTATTGTTGTCCCGATGAACCCTGGTGTCAGAGTTTTTAGACCGCCTAACCTAATACAGCACAGCTATTTAGGCCTCTGAAGTCGTTTGTTTAACGACCACTATCAAAGACAGCGACATGGACAAACGGCTAACGTGCCCTCCGAAGCACGGAATCCTTTTTCTATTTGGACATTCCTACCCCTAACAAAACTGGGTAAAATCGCAAAAAAATTAAAAACATTTAGAGATTATTGTAAATGAGTAATAAATAAATACAATAAAATACAAAAAATACTGCATAATTTAACGGTTCATACCGGGAAGCGACGCGGGATTCATACAGCGACCATTCCGTTACGTGAATAGACAGAAATCGATTATTCACGGGTTTTCTGCTCTAAGTACGGAAGCCGCTATTCCTTCCTCAAGCTGCAAGCATAGAAAATAATAGACTTCTATTTTAAAAATTAACAACTAGTTACGATAAAAAAACATACAGTTTCAAGGAAAACATAATTTGCTTGAGTAATCATAATCAAAGCATAGGTACCATCGATTACCTAGGTATATTATGTTGCAATCTAAAATATTCTTTACAAGTGATTTTATTAACCTCGTTTAGGGCATGCACCCGGTTCTACCCGGTTCTGAAATACCCGGGTATACCCGGGTATTTTAGTAAGTTTGTGGAACCGGTTCTGACCAGTTGGAACCGGGTCGACCCGGTTCTGCATGCCCTATTCACAACTGCCAAGAGTTCTCTTCTCGTCACACAGTAGTTGGTTTCTGGTCGAGACAAAGCCTTACTGTAATAAGCTATAACCACTTCCTGATCACCTTGCTTTTGTGAGAGTACACCGCCGATGGCTGTATTACTGGCATCAGTGTCCACGATGAATTGGCCATCTCTCTGTGGGTAGCCCAAGATTGGAGACTCACATAGCTTCTTCTTGAGCAGGCCAAATGCTTCCTCGCAGGAGTCGTCCCAGTGGAATTTCTTCTTGTCTTCTGTAAGTCTGTGCAACGGCTTGGCTATCTCTGCGAATCCTTTCACAAATCGGCGGTAGTAGGAACATAACCCGAGGAATGCCCGAACGTCCGTTTTGTCCTTTGGTGTTGGCCACTTCTTCACTGCCTCAACCTTCTCAGGATCCGTCTGCACTCCAGCTTGCGATACAACATGTCCCAGATAATTGACTTTATCCTTGAAGAAGTTGCACTTTTTCGGGTTCAGCTTCAGGCCGGCTGCTTTTATCTTCACCAAGATCTTGTCCAGTTGATTAAGATGGTCCCGAAAGTCCTTTCCAATGACGATGATGTCGTCGAGGTATACTAGGCAAGCTTCTCCGATGAGTCCAGCCAACACACACTCCATGAGTCGCTCAAAGGTCGCCGGAGCATTACAGAGTCCAAACGGCATGACGTTGAAGTGCCACAACCCTTGGCCGGTTGAAAATGCCGTCTTCTCTTTATCATCTGGATGCAGTTCCACTTGCCAATAGCCAGACTTCAAATCCAATGTGGAGTACCAAGATGACCCTGCCAGCGTGTCTAATGTGTCATCTATCCGAGGCAACGGGTAGCTGTCTTTTTTTGTTACCTCGTTGAGCCGCCTGTAGTCAATGCAGAAACGTGAAGTTCCATCTTTCTTCTTCACCAAAACTACCGGTGAGCACCAGGGGCTTGACGACGGCTCTATGATCTTGTTCTTCCTCATGTCATTGATCATGTCCTGGACCTCTCTGTCTTTGGCTATTGGGACTCTTCTTGCTCTATGTCTTATTGGTGGTTCGTTGCCAGTGTCTATTCTGTGTTTTACAACCGATGTTCTTCCGATATCTCCATCATCTTTTGAGAAAACGTCACTGTATCGAGACAACAAGGCTTGAGCTTGTTTCTTCTGAGTAAAGGTGAGATTTCCACATTCTTGAAGTAGGTCGTTGATTCTTGACATTTCACCTGAACCACTTGTCTTCTGTGAAGATAGTCTTCGTAACGTCGATACTTCTTCGCAACGTCCAATGATGTCGCCTTCCTTCAATTCCACGTCGATGTCACTCAGATTGGCAACTTCAACTGCAGTGAAACCATGGTCACAAACGAGACTTCTTGCGATGATGCAGTGTTCCAGGGTCCCACCATCCTCGACTAATACACTTTTTCCATTCTTGCCTTTGTTTGTGTACGGCAGTTGCACAGGCACCAACGTTTTAGATCTTCCGGGCAAGATGACTCTTCTTGCAGTTTTCACTTCTCCTTTAGGACCACCGTCCATGAAAACTTCTTCTTCGCCACATAAGAAAACGCCTGTTTTGAAGTCCACCTTGCAGTCGTTCTTCCACATGAAGTCCAGTCCAAGTATGCAATCGTCCATTATATCAGCCACTAAAACCTTGTGCGAGTACAGCACGGAGCCAATGCGCATCCTCACGGATGCCTCTCCCACCACGGGTATTTGCTGGCCGGTGGCTGACAGTAGTCGATATTGCCGTCGGGTTCTTGTATCCCAGTTGCATTTGCCCAATACATCTGGTCTCACAACTGTCCGAGAGGCGCCGGTGTCCAGTGTCAACGTGCAGTCGTTTCCATTAATCTGACTTTGAACTTGTAGGCTATTACCGTCGCAGGCTTGTGATATGACAATTTCTTCCACAGTTTTCTCCTCAATAGCTGGCACACGCTTTTCCTTTTCCGGAGTCTGATGAGCCGGTACTTCGACTTGCCTCCTGTTGCTTTCAGGGATTCTTCTGTTGTGTTGACTGGTTCTCTGGCGCCAGTTCGACAGCGTTGCTCCTCTTTCCATACAGTTCATCTGAATGTGTCCTCTCTTTCCACAAGCGTAGCACATGGGTCCAAGCCTTCCTGATCCTGCTGATCTTGCTTGTTCCACAACTTCCACCAGCTCTCGCACTCTTCCTGTTCGAGGCTCCTGTCGTACAGCCTCCACTTCAAGTGCGTGCGCCACGGAAAAACTCATTTAATGCGGGTGAGACCGCGGGCAGAAAGCTAGTAATTTAACGTTTTTATGACTCTCAATTATCATTTTTAAAATGATATATAAAAAAATCGATTAAGTTGCTTGGAACCGGGTAGAACCGGGTTACCCGGTTCCGGCCACCACCAGAACCGGGTATACAAAATCCAAAACCGGACCCGGTTCTGCATGCCCTGCTCGTTATTATACAGGGTGGCCAAAAAGAAGTATACAATTTAAATTTTTTGCACTGAATTTCACAGTTGTTTGTGTGGAAACGGAAAATTCTTTATGGAGAGTTTTTGGCGCAAAAAACGTATTCCACTCTTCCCTCTTTCTTTCCCATAAAAATTGTCTGATCTATCGAGGTGATCACTTTGTATGGGAAATTAAAAATTATTTTCATTTCCTGAAAGAATTTCTTGGTGGAAGTTGTTTAGTTTCGTTGACAGAACAACCCCTATCAGTTTGCTTGCGTTAAGTTGTCCCTTACATTACACCCGCGTATTTACCTAATATAAATATATTTTTTATGCTTTTCCTAAAGGACAAAAATATTAAAAAATGGGTGCATGTAGGTACTTATGTACGCGCGTGAGAGGTTATACTTCTTGGACATATTCTTAATAGAGGTTCTAGGACAGGAATGGCGAACCATTGGCACGCGTGCCATCGGTGCGGTGGCACGCGACAGGATTTTTTGGGCACGCCACCGATCAAGAAAGTATTAAAAGTCACTATGAAGTTCAACGAATTAACGAATCCTACTTGTAGCAGTTATTAACCGCTATAGATTGAGTATGCTCTCCTGTGTTTGCGTGTTTATTTTAGTGAAAAGTCGAGCTCGCTTTGCTCGCGTTGCGTATTCTTACTTATGCGTATTTATTTTCGTGTGTAGTCGAGCACGCACGATACACTCTCGTTACGTTTTCATACAAACGTGTTTATTTAATTGAAAAATCAAGCTCGCTTTGCTAATGTAACGTATTTATACTGCGCATTTATTTTTATTTTTTTCATGAAAAGTCTGAGCTCGCTTCACTCACGTTACATATTCGTATTTTTCGTGAACAGTAGGGCTCGCTTTACTCTCGTTACGTATCCCGAACTTTAATTTCGTGTTTGTATATTCGTACTTTTTCGTGAAAAGTCAAGCCACCCACCTCACATGCATTATTTCTAACTAGTGCGAGCTGTGCGGGCGTAGTGAGCGCAAAATTTTAATAATACTATACAACTACCTACTATGAGTACGAAATCGCGATCAAAATAAATGCAAATATCACCATTTATGTTGATAAATTGATTTATAATTATGTATAATGGATTAACGGAATTTTGCGAAGAAGAGAGAAATTGCGGTGTCGGGTGAAAAATAAAACTCTTTACATCATTAAATTCTTAGAATCCAACCTGTACTGTACTTGGGGGTTCTTGAAGACATCTGCCTCTTGGAATATTAACAAACATTATTTGTTTTTCGATTCTTTCCGTGAACAATGGATGAAAGGCTCAGTGGATTCTATGACTTCATTATTTGCAATAATGTCTTAACAAGTTCGATATTCGTTACCACAAAGTTTCCGCCTCTATTATTTATTTGAAATTAATACGTCTATCTATCCATTTCTAATCGCTTGTAAAAGACGGGAGGTGGACAAAGGCAGTGACAGAGTGGAAACCATGGGGCAGACTACGCCCAGGACCACCACCGATGGTCAGACGATATAGTCTCTGTGGTGGGAAAAAGCTGGATGCGGATAGCACAGGATCGGGAAGAATGGCGCATAAAAGAAGAGGCCTATGCTCAGCAGTGGGCTAATATAGGCTAAATAGATAGAGATTGTAGATTCCTCATTCATGTGATTCCTAGTTTGTTTATTGTACAACGTCAAAATTAGGTGATAGGAAATAGGTGTAGGTGTTTTGATGTACCTAAATATCAAATGTTATAAAAAATACTGTTGCACATAAATGCTATGCTATCCTATAAAATATTAATATCTAAACATAGAAAAACTTTTTGAAAATAGCTACAAGTTATGCAAAATTCATCAGATTGTTCTACCTATACATATCGTCTTTTAGCGAGATATGTCTTTGTCTACTATAGTGAAGGTAGAGGGGGTGCCTAGTGCCAAGCACTTCACTAGCTCAATCGCTCACTGCTAGGTACTCATTAGTATTTCAAGAGCGCTTAAAACAATAGGTTTGTGAATGCCGTCGTGTAGGTGACAAACCCAACCCACCCACGATGATCATCATATCCTCAATTCAATCCACATACACCTTACAAGCAGAGGCGGCCCACGGCCCTAGGGGGTGGCGAACGGGGCAATCAAGCAACTTTATTTTTTTATTTAAATTCTTGATTTTGATCCTTAATTATATATCATTGGACATGAATATTGTACGAAGAACTGAATATGTTCATCCGTGTATTTATAGGGAACGACAATGTCTCGGTGCTGAATGACGTAGCTCATTCGTTAGATTATTGTGCTTTAATTAATTTAATTTACTTGTATAAGTTTTGCATTTCTCCTCAAACATGACATACCTAAACTAATCAACAGCTCGGTAGCCTCGCCCGATTAACGCTTTTTAGCATATTTCTTATCTATTGTCGCGAATAGTCGAGCTCGCTTCGCTCGCGTTACGTTTTAATTATTTAGCCTATTTCACTTTCGTTTAAAGCGAGCTTGAGTTAAGCTTTTTGCGCATGTTAAGTTTTAATTCTTTTGCCTATTTCTATATTTATTTTCGTGAAAAGTCTTGCGTATTTCTTTATATATTATTCGTTTGCGTTCACTTTTAATTATTTTGCCTTTTCCCTATTTTTTTCATGAAAAGTCGAGCTCGCTACTCTTGCATTACGTATAAATTCTTCTGCGTACTTATTTCTTCATTTATTTACGTCAAAATTCGAGCTCGCTTCGCACGCGTTAAGGTTTGATTATTTTGTATATTTCTACTTTTTATTTTCGTGAAAATCTGAGCTTGCTTGCTACGCTCGTATTGCGTAAGAATTCTTTTGCGTATTTTTTATTTATTTTCGTGAAAATTTTAGCTCGCTCCGCAGGCGTTCATTTTATTTAAATTATTTTTGTTAGGCTTGCGTACAGACCTCAACTAAATGACCCCCCTGTTTCCAAAGCTAGATTCGTACTTGTTCACGAAGGACAAAGGGCCTCGCAAGGACTTGCCGCCGCCCGGAGCCTCGCAATGGGTAAGGCCGCCACTGCTTACAAGATTGCTTCAAAATATGGTGTACGAGTAGAATAAATACAATCTTAGAGCAGGGAAGCTTCGCTCGTGACATATTATACCAATCTATTAATCAATTGTAAGTACTCAAGCATCAACAAATAATCATTGACAATTAATTGTCATATTCATACCATCCAACCAAGCATTCATTTGTGCGTGCATAGCTCTGATGTTAAAGGAATGTAAAGTTGTTTGGTACCGTCATTATCTTCTTCCAAAATGATGTATGTACTAAGTGTATGTATGTATCTTTAGGTGTATCGGTATTGTTTTCTATTTTCAAAACCATTGTTATGAATGAAATGTAAAATAAAACGCGCCTCGGCAAGCGCAGGTAGGGTTACTCCAATTCTGTCGTGTCGTGGTCGTGGTTTTTATGCGGACGGCGAGCGACGAGACACGCGGACGCATAGAACGTTCTCTATCTCCTAGCTATTAGTTTAATTGGACAATACGCTGCTAAGCTAACTTCATAAAACTTCCGTAATCGTTAGTAAAGTTCCGTCCGCAGCGTTTTCTATTGAGTAGAATGCTTTGGACAGTTCAAGTTCATTGAAAAGGTACGGATAATAAACTTCCAGCGGGTTCGTATGTCGAAAAATCCTTTTTGAATTATTTCTTATGGGGAGCGTCGCCATGGGAATGGTATGTGCGGTGCGTGGTGGGGCGAGGGCGAGGGGCGCGCGGGGAAGGAGGCCGCGGCTGCGGGCGCGGTGCGCGGTCGCCGACGAGCGCGTGGAATATTCCATTGCCCAAGCGACGAGTGGCCTGGCGAACCGGCTGCCCGCGGCCGCCACCGCCGCCTCCTCTACACTCCTCGCACCAATTTGGAGGTCGCGTATGATTTGCGCCGCCGCCGCCGGCGAGCAAGGGAGCACAGCCGCGCAGCGCCGTCTCACTCACACGGCGATTCGCAAAATCACGTTTTTGATGACCATCTGTTGAATTTATCTTAATAATTTCGTAAAATATGCCTATCTAGCCGTCCCATTTATAACGTACCTACTGAAGACTGGCTACCAAAAAAGTAGAGTCAATTAATTTTAATTAATACAAATTAAATCATGTTCATATTTTGCGGAAACATCTACATTAAATTATCAATCAAAACAATTGTAATATTTTTCCTTAAAGTTTGCTTTATAAGTGGAACAATAGCGGAGGTATTAACTTGCAACAGCTCGGGTGGCTCGGGTGGCTCGGGTGGACAATGCAGGCGGCGCGGCGGCGGCGGCACTTGACACCTGAATCGCACCGCAGATCATACCTATTTGCAAACAACGAATTATTGTTGTTGCCATCGAGCTTATTCAGCTTCAAGTCCTATGAATTATATAATGGAAATATACCGAATAGCAGTTAGTATTCAACCTTTTTCAGGCCGAGGAGGGCCAAATATTTTTTATTTTTTCTTCGGCGGGGCGCTTTCGCGGACCGCAATTCCACCGTTTCAATTTACAATGTGTAAATAAAAATATCTACGTATACGGCTAACTTACTTTACTGTCAATCCTTATTTTTTTAGTGGAGCTTTGGCAACATAGGTACTATGAAAATAAATATAACGCTAGCGAAGCATATTGATATTTCATGATAATAAACAATTAATCGTGATTATTTATTGTCATGAAATAATTGCTTGCTCTAGCAATATTAACAATACCTATATTAGGTACGTATCGCGAGCGAAGCGAGCGTAGCGCATAATTTCTCGATAAGTGTCTCTAGTGAACATCCATCTTCTGTGTGAGGTCACACTTCCGTCGAACCTGTCTCTGTTACATCTGATTTGGATTTGACCTAGACTACATTCAAGACCATTTAAAAAAGTAACACCGCGATAACACACGTATGCGTCCAATGCAATACTGAAATAACGTGGAAATAACACTCAAAAATATACCAAGTGTGATAATATAATGTCGCGTCGATTTCCGGTGTGAACTGACCCTAACGAATGAAAAAACTCTTTTGGAAACAAGATGAATAGAAAAATAAGAACAAAAGAGTTTTAATTGCCGAAAGTTACATTTGGTTAATATAATAGTTATGTCTGCTAAAATTCCAAACAAGTTTTTAAACATTAGGTTCTGAAATAAGTAGTTACTTATTTCCCCCAACGTAAATCTAACGATATCTATTTAATATATATTTCTTTCGCCTTTTATCGCTTTGACAAATTTTTTCGAAATCCGTTTAGTTGTTTAGGCGACTCGCAATCAAAACAGGCAGATTAAACAGATTTCCGTTTACATTTATGACTTATTCTAACTTTAACGGTAGGTACCCAATCCCTAATTTTCCGGGAAAATAAACAACAATATGTTTGTTACCTACACCTACAGGAATATAATTAATTACATTTTGAATAAAATAAATTATAAGCAATGCGGTGATAACGTGTATTATTGACAACAAGAGAAAACAAAACAAGTAACAAAACAGACAGATTAATAAAATTGCTAGGCAAGGCAATGTGGTTTAGTATATTTCCAAAACCGTGAAGATTAAAGATTAAAATGACGATACGGTCGGGGCTATCAGCGTGAAATACCTACTTGGCGTAAGCACTGCACGGCGTACTCGTGGCTTAGAACTTGGCCGTACTCTGCCGTGCGCTTCGAGACAAAACCAACAAATTAGCAAAGTTTACTTTTTATAATATTACGATGTAGCTTGCACAGGCTGCTGAGGAAGCAATTTCGCAAGCATGGGGATTTTAGCGGTCAATAGAATGAAATAAGTATACATAAATTTATTATTCTTTAGAATACGACGAATAATAATGATAAGTAGGTATTTCATGACATGTCAATATTTCTTGGAACTTAAAGATTTGTGTAAAAAAAGCATAATATCGATAATTTGTTAAAATCTATCCTACAAGAAGTTTTCCTGTTGTCAGTTTAGTTTTTTCTTCATCAATAGACGACGCTCACGTAATTGTAAGTAAGTACTATTTAATTTTTAAAATTTATTCTAAATACCTAGGTAGTTCCCTGTAGTTTCAAAAGTAAAATAAAAATCCATTGTAAACTATAATCTTTGTAAGAATATTAAATAAAAAAATACTTAGCTGATTTTCAGTTTATTTGTATTAGTTGTAATTGTAATTTATACAAGAATATCGCAAGAATAAAAAAAATATTATAAACCGTTGTATCGCATTTATTTTATTCCAAACATTACGCACAACTTTCCATAAATTAACAGAGCGCTTAATATTATACCTACTACACTACTGTTACCAAAATTGGCGCTACCCAACGTCATCGAGAGGTAATAAACCTTGCTAGTTGGAAAACTTCTTATACCTGGGTAGCTATAGCTAGCACTAAATGTGGATTTACCTATTGTATTTACAGCGCAGCAAAACAATCGCACAGCGTAAGACGTATCATACTTAGTTTCAGTATTAGAAATATGATGCAAGTGACTTGGACGTTACACAACCAAGTACGTTATCTGTTCATTGCCTATCAAGTAAAATCTACCTATACGGAAGAAAAATGAATCATTACATTAAAGTGCAACTAGATCTTGAATCACGTCACGTCGAAGGTTTTTCAGGTGGTATAAAAAAGTGTCCTATTTATTTGTCAAGTGTTGTTTAGTGTTAGTCATAGCTTATTCACCTGACTGAGTATTTGTAGGTAGTAAGTTTGTAATTCAGCTCAGTACCTATACAGTAATTTCAAAATGGCGGCGATGCGAGTTTTAATAAAGTTGTCTCACGTATAAAGGAAAACTGAAAACGGTAGCTCAGTTTCTGCATCACTTCATATCGCAAAATATGAGATCTACATTTTATACAAGTTTTTATGTAAGTAGGATGAAATGTAAATTTTTACCATTTAAAACTTATTTTACCCTATTAAAACAAATCTACCTACGTTAATATACCTACCTAAGTAAATAAAAAAATATAAGAACCTGTATTAATAAAATTTAAAAAAAGAGATCGCAAAGCATTTTATTAGGGGTCCCAGATTGAGCTCTACATTTTATTATTTTGAAACTACCTGAAAATATTTAAGAAATAGAAATGTTACTACCTAGTGCTTATAACAATATACAGTTACATTAGTGTTAAAAAGAGATCTTACCTTAAAAACCGCAGGAGCTAAAGGTATAGCTGCTTGATTATGAAGATGTTTTTTCGACATTTTGATTCCTTTCCAATCCTTCCCGCCGCCGGAGGTAGAGTCGATGTCGTCACAAAAATATTGCGGTTCCTTCTACCTTTAGAAACTGTGCGAACTGTTATATTACCGCCAGCCGAATGGGTTTTCTACAATTCGTCAAATTTAAATTGCGGTTAAAGTATTCGCAATGCGAACGAAGATTATAATCGGACGCCGTGGTTGCTTCTGAAACTCTCTACGTTTTACTATAAAATTCAGTATATTCACTTTTTAACTTTGTTTTTTGTAATATGATTTATAATATTATAAAAATAGGAAGACGCGTTGGATAGAGTAGTTACGTGGAGCAACTCGTACGGTCAAGTCGGCAATGAACGGGTGGGGCGCGTGCGAGCGCGCCGAGCGGAGTGTCGAGTTCTTCACCGCCGCCGGCCGCCGCCGCCGCCGCCGCCGCGCCGCGCCGTGCCGCGCCGTGCCGTCGGCCGGCAGCGGCGGCGAGCAACGGCGGCGGCGGTGGCGTCTGCCACGCAAGCCTCCACCGCCGCCAGAAACATCAACAAGCCGTCGTCTGAATCTGAACGACAACAACCCAGAAAGTTTTCCACGAAAATTCTGATACCAAGTTTTTATAACGTATTCCGTTCCATAAGAAAGACTATGATAAATTCGCCAAAGTGGTCTACCACTCGATAGCTCAGTCAGTACGCTTATAGTAGAGCGATGTAACGGCATACTGGACTGGAGGTCGCAGTTTTTCAAATCCTGCGCCTGAGGCGAATTTACTATTTCTTTCTTTTCAAATCTTCTCTTTCAAGTCAAAGATCTTTGAATCATACATTCAACAACTCGTTTTCCGCTTAAATTTTCATTCATTCATTCATATAATCACGCCTTTATCCCTGATGGGGTAGGCAGAGCGTAAACGACCTACACAAAGGTCGTTCCGCCACGTCTGACAAATTTTGAGGGTTATTCCAGATGGATCTGTATATTGCTATAGTGACAGGTTGTCATACATACTTACACATTCAAGTTCTAACCTACCGATCTATGACCAATAAATACCTAGGCTCATCGCTCATCAACATCATATAATAGATTGTATCATATATAATGATGTCCTACAAATGCGATCTCACAATATTCTCCTATTTCACTCACTTCAGTGAAATAAGATAACAAAAGAACAAGAAACAATCAACTACCTGCGTTTACCTGTCCATTGACAACAGAACAGACCCTCAACAACACATTTTTTCAAACGCTCTAAACTATTCAATGAATTTCTTTTGCACTGGTTTAATGCCAGTAACCTTACCCACACCAAGTTCCTTACATTCACTATCGATCTTGAAATCCATAAAAAAACTTTTATAACTTATAATCATTCCTTGGGGTCAATTCTTGGAGCCATCGCTAAAACTAAAATAAATCTATCTCTCTCTTTTAAAATAATAAGATAAAAAAAGGACAGGTGACTTATACTCCATGGTTTTAAACTTTTTCTGAATTATTTTGGCGGTTATAATTTGACAGATAACGCGTCAATCATATGAAATTCATAGAGTACCTATAGTCGAAAACCAAAGAGTATAAATATAAGTATCATGAGATCATGTCCTTTTACAAACTTTTTAATCTGAAACAGACAGACAACTTATATAGAATCAAGCTCATTCACAGCTCATTCTAATAAAAATTATAGAGTAAGCAAGAGAGTGAGTTTAATAAAAACTCCTTGAATAAAGGCCATTCGTAAGACTAGAATTTATGCAACTTCTGCAAAATGAGAAGAATTAAAACACGAGTAAAAGTTAGCACCAAAAAAAAAAATGCAAAATCGTAAAAAGTAAAATGCAAATGCAACTAAAAATAGCGCGTCGAAATATACTAAACCACATTGCCTTGCCTAGCAATTTTATTAATCTGTCTGTTTTGTTACTTGTTTTGTTTTCTCTTGTTGTCAATAATACACGTTATCACCGCATTGCTTATAATTTATTTTATTCAAAATGTAATTAATTATATTCCTGTAGGTGTAGGTAACAAACATATTGTTGTTTATTTTCCCGGAAAATTAGGGATTGGGTACCTACCGTTAAAGTTAGAATAAGTCATAAATGTAAACGGAAATCTGTTTAATCTGCCTGTTTTGATTGCGAGTCGCCTAAACAACTAAACGGATTTCGAAAAAATTTGTCAAAGCGATAAAAGGCGAAAGAAATATATATTAAATAGATATCGTTAGATTTACGTTGGGGGAAATAAGTAACTACTTATTTCAGAACCTAATGTTTAAAAACTTGTTTGGAATTTTAGCAGACATAACTATTATATTAACCAAATGTAACTTTCGGCAATTAAAACTCTTTTGTTCTTATTTTTCTATTCATCTTGTTTCCAAAAGAGTTTTAATTGCCGAAAGTTACATTTGGTTAATATAATAGTTATGTCTGCTAAAATTCCAAACAAGTTTTTAAACATTAGGTTCTGAAATAAGTAGTTACTTATTTCCCCCAACGTAAATCTAACGATATCTATTTAATATATATTTCTTTCGCCTTTTATCGCTTTGACAAATTTTTTCGAAATCCGTTTAGTTGTTTAGGCGACTCGCAATCAAAACAGGCAGATTAAACAGATTTCCGTTTACATTTATGACTTATTCTAACTTTAACGGTAGGTACCCAATCCCTAATTTTCCGGGAAAATAAACAACAATATGTTTGTTACCTACACCTACAGGAATATAATTAATTACATTTTGAATAAAATAAATTATAAGCAATGCGGTGATAACGTGTATTATTGACAACAAGAGAAAACAAAACAAGTAACAAAACAGACAGATTAATAAAATTGCTAGGCAAGGCAATGTGGTTTAGTATATTTCGACGCGCTATTTTTAGTTGCATTTGCATTTTACTTTTTACGATTTTGCATTTTTTTTTTTGGTGCTAACTTTTACTCGTGTTTTAATTCTTCTCATTTTGCAGAAGTTGCATAAATTCTAGTCTTACGAATGGCCTTTATTCAAGGAGTTTTTATTAAACTCACTCTCTTGCTTACTCTATAATTTTTATTAGAATGAGCTGTGAATGAGCTTGATTCTATATAAGTTGTCTGTCTGTTTCAGATTAAAAAGTTTGTAAAAGGACATGATCTCATGATACTTATATTTATACTCTTTGGTTTTCGACTATAGGTACTCTATGAATTTCATATGATTGACGCGTTATCTGTCAAATTATAACCGCCAAAATAATTCAGAAAAGTTTAAAACCATGGAGTATAAGTCACCTGTCCTTTTTTTATCTTATTATTTTAAAAGAGAGAGATAGATTTATTTTAGTTTTAGCGATGGCTCCAAGAATTGACCCCAAGGAATGATTATAAGTTATAAAAGTTTTTTTATGGATTTCAAGATCGATAGTGAATGTAAGGAACTTGGTGTGGGTAAGGTTACTGGCATTAAACCAGTGCAAAAGAAATTCATTGAATAGTTTAGAGCGTTTGAAAAAATGTGTTGTTGAGGGTCTGTTCTGTTGTCAATGGACAGGTAAACGCAGGTAGTTGATTGTTTCTTGTTCTTTTGTTATCTTATTTCACTGAAGTGAGTGAAATAGGAGAATATTGTGAGATCGCATTTGTAGGACATCATTATATATGATACAATCTATTATATGATGTTGATGAGCGATGAGCCTAGGTATTTATTGGTCATAGATCGGTAGGTTAGAACTTGAATGTGTAAGTATGTATGACAACCTGTCACTATAGCAATATACAGATCCATCTGGAATAACCCTCAAAATTTGTCAGACGTGGCGGAACGACCTTTGTGTAGGTCGTTTACGCTCTGCCTACCCCATCAGGGATAAAGGCGTGATTATATGAATGAATGAATGAAAATTTAAGCGGAAAACGAGTTGTTGAATGTATGATTCAAAGATCTTTGACTTGAAAGAGAAGATTTGAAAAGAAAGAAATAGTAAATTCGCCTCAGGCGCAGGATTTGAAAAACTGCGACCTCCAGTCCAGTATGCCGTTACATCGCTCTACTATAAGCGTACTGACTGAGCTATCGAGTGGTAGACCACTTTGGCGAATTTATCATAGTCTTTCTTATGGAACGGAATACGTTATAAAAACTTGGTATCAGAATTTTCGTGGAAAACTTTCTGGGTTGTTGTCGTTCAGATTCAGACGACGGCTTGTTGATGTTTCTGGCGGCGGTGGAGGCTTGCGTGGCAGACGCCACCGCCGCCGCCGTTGCTCGCCGCCGCTGCCGGCCGACGGCACGGCGCGGCACGGCGCGGCGCGGCGGCGGCGGCGGCGGCGGCCGGCGGCGGTGAAGAACTCGACACTCCGCTCGGCGCGCTCGCACGCGCCCCACCCGTTCATTGCCGACTTGACCGTACGAGTTGCTCCACGTAACTACTCTATCCAACGCGTCTTCCTATTTTTATAATATTATAAATCATATTACAAAAAACAAAGTTAAAAAGTGAATATACTGAATTTTATAGTAAAACGTAGAGAGTTTCAGAAGCAACCACGGCGTCCGATTATAATCTTCGTTCGCATTGCGAATACTTTAACCGCAATTTAAATTTGACGAATTGTAGAAAACCCATTCGGCTGGCGGTAATATAACAGTTCGCACAGTTTCTAAAGGTAGAAGGAACCGCAATATTTTTGTGACGACATCGACTCTACCTCCGGCGGCGGGAAGGATTGGAAAGGAATCAAAATGTCGAAAAAACATCTTCATAATCAAGCAGCTATACCTTTAGCTCCTGCGGTTTTTAAGGTAAGATCTCTTTTTAACACTAATGTAACTGTATATTGTTATAAGCACTAGGTAGTAACATTTCTATTTCTTAAATATTTTCAGGTAGTTTCAAAATAATAAAATGTAGAGCTCAATCTGGGACCCCTAATAAAATGCTTTGCGATCTCTTTTTTTAAATTTTATTAATACAGGTTCTTATATTTTTTTATTTACTTAGGTAGGTATATTAACGTAGGTAGATTTGTTTTAATAGGGTAAAATAAGTTTTTAAATGGTAAAAATTTACATTTCATCCTACTTACATAAAAACTTGTATAAAATGTAGATCTCATATTTTGCGATATGAAGTGATGCAGAAACTGAGCTACCGTTTTCAGTTTTCCTTTATACGTGAGACAACTTTATTAAAACTCGCATCGCCGCCATTTTGAAATTACTGTATAGGTACTGAGCTGAATTACAAACTTACTACCTACAAATACTCAGTCAGGTGAATAAGCTATGACTAACACTAAACAACACTTGACAAATAAATAGGACACTTTTTTATACCACCTGAAAAACCTTCGACGTGACGTGATTCAAGATCTAGTTGCACTTTAATGTAATGATTCATTTTTCTTCCGTATAGGTAGATTTTACTTGATAGGCAATGAACAGATAACGTACTTGGTTGTGTAACGTCCAAGTCACTTGCATCATATTTCTAATACTGAAACTAAGTATGATACGTCTTACGCTGTGCGATTGTTTTGCTGCGCTGTAAATACAATAGGTAAATCCACATTTAGTGCTAGCTATAGCTACCCAGGTATAAGAAGTTTTCCAACTAGCAAGGTTTATTACCTCTCGATGACGTTGGGTAGCGCCAATTTTGGTAACAGTAGTGTAGTAGGTATAATATTAAGCGCTCTGTTAATTTATGGAAAGTTGTGCGTAATGTTTGGAATAAAATAAATGCGATACAACGGTTTATAATATTTTTTTTATTCTTGCGATATTCTTGTATAAATTACAATTACAACTAATACAAATAAACTGAAAATCAGCTAAGTATTTTTTTATTTAATATTCTTACAAAGATTATAGTTTACAATGGATTTTTATTTTACTTTTGAAACTACAGGGAACTACCTAGGTATTTAGAATAAATTTTAAAAATTAAATAGTACTTACTTACAATTACGTGAGCGTCGTCTATTGATGAAGAAAAAACTAAACTGACAACAGGAAAACTTCTTGTAGGATAGATTTTAACAAATTATCGATATTATGCTTTTTTTATCACAAATCTTTAAGTTCCAAGAAATATTGACATGTCATGAAATACCTACTTATCATTATTATTCGTCGTATTCTAAAGAATAATAAATTTATGTATACTTATTTCATTCTATTGACCGCTAAAATCCCCATGCTTGCGAAATTGCTTCCTCAGCAGCCTGTGCAAGCTACATCGTAATATTATAAAAAGTAAACTTTGCTAATTTGTTGGTTTTGTCTCGAAGCGCACGGCAGAGTACGGCCAAGTTCTAAGCCACGAGTACGCCGTGCAGTGCTTACGCCAAGTAGGTATTTCACGCTGATAGCCCCGACCGTATCGTCATTTTAATCTTTAATCTTCACGGTTTTGGAAATATACTAAACCACATTGCCTTGCCTAGCAATTTTATTAATCTGTCTGTTTTGTTACTTGTTTTGTTTTCTCTTGTTGTCAATAATACACGTTATCACCGCATTGCTTATAATTTATTTTATTCAAAATGTAATTAATTATATTCCTGTAGGTGTAGGTAACAAACATATTGTTGTTTATTTTCCCGGAAAATTAGGGATTGGGTACCTACCGTTAAAGTTAGAATAAGTCATAAATGTAAACGGAAATCTGTTTAATCTGCCTGTTTTGATTGCGAGTCGCCTAAACAATATGTTTGTTACCTACACCTACAGGAATATAATTAATTACATTTTGAATAAAATAAATTATAAGCAATGCGGTGATAACGTGTATTATTGACAACAAGAGAAAACAAAACAAGTAACAAAACAGACAGATTAATAAAATTGCTAGGCAAGGCAATGTGGTTTAGTATATTTCCAAAACCGTGAAGATTAAAGATTAAAATGACGATACGGTCGGGGCTATCAGCGTGAAATACCTACTTGGCGTAAGCACTGCACGGCGTACTCGTGGCTTAGAACTTGGCCGTACTCTGCCGTGCGCTTCGAGACAAAACCAACAAATTAGCAAAGTTTACTTTTTATAATATTACGATGTAGCTTGCACAGGCTGCTGAGGAAGCAATTTCGCAAGCATGGGGATTTTAGCGGTCAATAGAATGAAATAAGTATACATAAATTTATTATTCTTTAGAATACGACGAATAATAATGATAAGTAGGTATTTCATGACATGTCAATATTTCTTGGAACTTAAAGATTTGTGTAAAAAAAGCATAATATCGATAATTTGTTAAAATCTATCCTACAAGAAGTTTTCCTGTTGTCAGTTTAGTTTTTTCTTCATCAATAGACGACGCTCACGTAATTGTAAGTAAGTACTATTTAATTTTTAAAATTTATTCTAAATACCTAGGTAGTTCCCTGTAGTTTCAAAAGTAAAATAAAAATCCATTGTAAACTATAATCTTTGTAAGAATATTAAATAAAAAAATACTTAGCTGATTTTCAGTTTATTTGTATTAGTTGTAATTGTAATTTATACAAGAATATCGCAAGAATAAAAAAAATATTATAAACCGTTGTATCGCATTTATTTTATTCCAAACATTACGCACAACTTTCCATAAATTAACAGAGCGCTTAATATTATACCTACTACACTACTGTTACCAAAATTGGCGCTACCCAACGTCATCGAGAGGTAATAAACCTTGCTAGTTGGAAAACTTCTTATACCTGGGTAGCTATAGCTAGCACTAAATGTGGATTTACCTATTGTATTTACAGCGCAGCAAAACAATCGCACAGCGTAAGACGTATCATACTTAGTTTCAGTATTAGAAATATGATGCAAGTGACTTGGACGTTACACAACCAAGTACGTTATCTGTTCATTGCCTATCAAGTAAAATCTACCTATACGGAAGAAAAATGAATCATTACATTAAAGTGCAACTAGATCTTGAATCACGTCACGTCGAAGGTTTTTCAGGTGGTATAAAAAAGTGTCCTATTTATTTGTCAAGTGTTGTTTAGTGTTAGTCATAGCTTATTCACCTGACTGAGTATTTGTAGGTAGTAAGTTTGTAATTCAGCTCAGTACCTATACAGTAATTTCAAAATGGCGGCGATGCGAGTTTTAATAAAGTTGTCTCACGTATAAAGGAAAACTGAAAACGGTAGCTCAGTTTCTGCATCACTTCATATCGCAAAATATGAGATCTACATTTTATACAAGTTTTTATGTAAGTAGGATGAAATGTAAATTTTTACCATTTAAAACTTATTTTACCCTATTAAAACAAATCTACCTACGTTAATATACCTACCTAAGTAAATAAAAAAATATAAGAACCTGTATTAATAAAATTTAAAAAAAGAGATCGCAAAGCATTTTATTAGGGGTCCCAGATTGAGCTCTACATTTTATTATTTTGAAACTACCTGAAAATATTTAAGAAATAGAAATGTTACTACCTAGTGCTTATAACAATATACAGTTACATTAGTGTTAAAAAGAGATCTTACCTTAAAAACCGCAGGAGCTAAAGGTATAGCTGCTTGATTATGAAGATGTTTTTTCGACATTTTGATTCCTTTCCAATCCTTCCCGCCGCCGGAGGTAGAGTCGATGTCGTCACAAAAATATTGCGGTTCCTTCTACCTTTAGAAACTGTGCGAACTGTTATATTACCGCCAGCCGAATGGGTTTTCTACAATTCGTCAAATTTAAATTGCGGTTAAAGTATTCGCAATGCGAACGAAGATTATAATCGGACGCCGTGGTTGCTTCTGAAACTCTCTACGTTTTACTATAAAATTCAGTATATTCACTTTTTAACTTTGTTTTTTGTAATATGATTTATAATATTATAAAAATAGGAAGACGCGTTGGATAGAGTAGTTACGTGGAGCAACTCGTACGGTCAAGTCGGCAATGAACGGGTGGGGCGCGTGCGAGCGCGCCGAGCGGAGTGTCGAGTTCTTCACCGCCGCCGGCCGCCGCCGCCGCCGCCGCCGCGCCGCGCCGTGCCGCGCCGTGCCGTCGGCCGGCAGCGGCGGCGAGCAACGGCGGCGGCGGTGGCGTCTGCCACGCAAGCCTCCACCGCCGCCAGAAACATCAACAAGCCGTCGTCTGAATCTGAACGACAACAACCCAGAAAGTTTTCCACGAAAATTCTGATACCAAGTTTTTATAACGTATTCCGTTCCATAAGAAAGACTATGATAAATTCGCCAAAGTGGTCTACCACTCGATAGCTCAGTCAGTACGCTTATAGTAGAGCGATGTAACGGCATACTGGACTGGAGGTCGCAGTTTTTCAAATCCTGCGCCTGAGGCGAATTTACTATTTCTTTCTTTTCAAATCTTCTCTTTCAAGTCAAAGATCTTTGAATCATACATTCAACAACTCGTTTTCCGCTTAAATTTTCATTCATTCATTCATATAATCACGCCTTTATCCCTGATGGGGTAGGCAGAGCGTAAACGACCTACACAAAGGTCGTTCCGCCACGTCTGACAAATTTTGAGGGTTATTCCAGATGGATCTGTATATTGCTATAGTGACAGGTTGTCATACATACTTACACATTCAAGTTCTAACCTACCGATCTATGACCAATAAATACCTAGGCTCATCGCTCATCAACATCATATAATAGATTGTATCATATATAATGATGTCCTACAAATGCGATCTCACAATATTCTCCTATTTCACTCACTTCAGTGAAATAAGATAACAAAAGAACAAGAAACAATCAACTACCTGCGTTTACCTGTCCATTGACAACAGAACAGACCCTCAACAACACATTTTTTCAAACGCTCTAAACTATTCAATGAATTTCTTTTGCACTGGTTTAATGCCAGTAACCTTACCCACACCAAGTTCCTTACATTCACTATCGATCTTGAAATCCATAAAAAAACTTTTATAACTTATAATCATTCCTTGGGGTCAATTCTTGGAGCCATCGCTAAAACTAAAATAAATCTATCTCTCTCTTTTAAAATAATAAGATAAAAAAAGGACAGGTGACTTATACTCCATGGTTTTAAACTTTTTCTGAATTATTTTGGCGGTTATAATTTGACAGATAACGCGTCAATCATATGAAATTCATAGAGTACCTATAGTCGAAAACCAAAGAGTATAAATATAAGTATCATGAGATCATGTCCTTTTACAAACTTTTAATCTGAAACAGACAGACAACTTATATAGAATCAAGCTCATTCACAGCTCAT
>JARACY010005385.1:0-22056 GCA_029255725.1 Scrobipalpa atriplicella | reverse complement strand
ACACATCTGAAGATAGGTTGGGCACCGAAAGATTGCTTATTTAATATTTAACTACCTACGTCATGTTATGTTACGTTATGTTTAGCTCTAAATATTATTTAAAGATGCAAATAGAAGGAAATGAGTACATATTTGTCATGTTTACCTGCATTTAACAATCAGTTATTTCTTTTACTCGAACGTGTTCAATAGTTTATTAATTTGATTCAAATCAAATCATCACATGGTTTGACATGATATAAAATATATAGGAAATAAAAATGTTTTTAACTATAACATTTTCCCAACTTCGGAAAGTAGTTGCTTATTAGATGGTTAATCATAGTTTCTTTTATTTTCTTTTATTACAAACAAGTTCGCGAGATGTGTATGTGAATATAACGTACAATGTATATAGTGGGTTGGGTTACATAAATACCTACATAAATAGGATGCTATATGCCTATTCAATTTGCTTATAATTGTAATACGGGGGGTATCACATAGTTATAAGAAAAAATATACATTCCACGACTACTACGTGAACAGAACCACGTTATCATAATAATTATTATTATTTTATTTAAGGGCCCCTTCTTCGAAATTTATGTTTCTAAATCGAGTTGTTTTCATAGAAATCATCATATTTAAAATCCTAAAAAAATATATAGTACAGATAAACGTTTGATCTAGTGACTTTTATGGATAAAAACACAATATTTAACATTTGACTCGATAAAAAAAAAATTAGAAGTAACATCGATTTTGAGAGTATTTTAAGTTTTATGAGACTTGGGTGAATGCTATTTTTTTGAAAAATTTAGCAGTTCATTTACTTATCAGGTTTGGCAGGGATATTAATGGATAGATTTATAATTTGGCGCTTATTTTTTTCTATATAAAATAAAAACGTAAAAATGAGCGAAAGTGTGGTTATTTTCTGTACTCCTTATACATAAAGAAAAAGACAGAGACAGGGAGCACTGGAAGAAGGGGGGCCTTAAGTACATGCCTAGGACCTACTGCTTATATGTACTTGCATGTAATCAATAAGAAATATTTCGAAACAACCATGGAAAAGTTTGTAATTTTTAATTGCATGATAAGAGTTTAAAAGCCCGGATGGTGTAGTGGATAGGACCGCGGCCTTCTGTGCAGGAGGTCGTGGTTTGAATCCCACCACGTACCAATGTGTTTTTCGGTTTTTGAATTTCATATGTACGTTTTATCTAGGTACGTTTATTCGGCGCTTTAACGGTGAAAGAAAACATCGTGAGGAAACCTGCACACACCTACGAAGAAATTCAAAGGTTGTGTGTAACATAATCTTTGGTCTGGTTTCCTTCTGGGTTGCGGAGGTCAGATGGCAGTCGCTCTGTGTAAAAACCAGTACCCCTCGTTCAATTCCCTAGATTAGGAAGCCGACCCCGTGACAATACGGGAAAAAGATGATTCTTGTTTATCCAAATCCTATCAACTTGGGGCAGGTTTAGGATTATTGTTTCTGGATCGTTTGTTGTTACTACAGGAAAAGATCACTATCTGTTTTTTGTATCATCGTGACGGTAAAAGAAAGGGTTTTTACTTTAAACATCTGTAATAATTTTCCACGACATATCACGTCAAATTATAGCTCTTTAAATATGACGAAGTATGTCTTGACTCTTGGTTGCTATTTTCGGTACAAACAATTTTATTAGTTTGTGTATTAATTATTTTATACTATTCAAACATGGCATTTCCTTCTGCTGTTTGTAGACGACTTTTCGCATGACATTATCAATTGAGCAAATATTTTTATTTTCGATCATATCATGCTATTTCGTACCAATGTCAAAGTTATCGCGTATTTACTACCTGAACGTCAGGAAATAATCATCTCACGCAACATCATACGATATGACCGATAGAAAAGCACAAACATGGCTCTAAAGATAGTTATAAAATGGTTATTTATTTTTACATATTGTTGCCGGTATAAAGTTCATTGAATTTGTTTACGTTTAATGGACAAGTTTAACTTCTTAGTAGATCAGTCACTTAAAAATACAGTAGTGGTGAATAACAAACAGTTTTTAAGATAATTCTTACTCTTCTTAAATAACTTAGGCCCGTATTTACAATCAGCTCTCAAGAGTGACAGCGAGTTTGAGTTCGTATCAGAAATGTCATTCCAGTACAAAACGACCTGTCAAATCCATACTTAATATTGCTCTCAATCTTGTGATCGCTTTATAATTACGAGCCTTATAAATATAGGACGTCCTGAAACCAGGTGGGGCGATGATATTCATGAGAAAGCGGGCAGAAATTGGATATGAGAACGGCTGAAAACCGAGCTGAGTGGCGTGCCATGGGAGAGGCCTATGACGATTGTCCAGTAGGGGACTGATACAGGCTGATGATGATAATGGTGAAATGAATTTGCCAATCAATCCATAAACCCAACTATGCTCAAGTAACAGATGGCATTACAAAAATGCGCTTCCATACAAAATTGACGACTGCTCGGCAACAATATGTAAAAATAAATAACCATTTTATAACTATCTTTAGAGCCATGTTTGTGCTTTCTATCGGTCATATCGTATGATGTTGCGTGAGATGATTATTTCCTGACGTTCAGGTAGTAAATACGCGATAACTTTGACATTGGTACGAAATAGCATGATATGATCGAAAATAAAAATATTTGCTCAATTGATAATGTCATGCGAAAAGTCGTCTACAAACAGCAGAAGGAAATGCCATGTTTGAATAGTATAAAATAATTAATACACAAACTAATAAAATTGTTTGTACCGAAAATAGCAACCAAGAGTCAAGACATACTTCGTCATATTTAAAGAGCTATAATTTGACGTGATATGTCGTGGAAAATTATTACAGATGTTTAAAGTAAAAACCCTTTCTTTTTACCGTCACGATGATACAAAAAACAGATAGTGATCTTTTCCTGTAGTAACAACAAACGATCCAGAAACAATAATCCTAAACCTGCCCCAAGTTGATAGGATTTGGATAAACAAGAATCATCTTTTTCCCGTATTGTCACGGGGTCGGCTTCCTAATCTAGGGAATTGAACGAGGGTACTGGTTTTTACACAGAGCGACTGCCATCTGACCTCCGCAACCCAGAAGGAAACCAGACCAAAGATTATGTTACACACAACCTTTGAATTTCTTCGTAGGTGTGTGCAGGTTTCCTCACGATGTTTTCTTTCACCGTTAAAGCGCCGAATAAACGTACCTAGATAAAACGTACATATGAAATTCAAAAACCGAAAAACACATTGGTACGTGGTGGGATTCAAACCACGACCTCCTGCACAGAAGGCCGCGGTCCTATCCACTACACCATCCGGGCTTTTAAACTCTTATCATGCAATTAAAAATTACAAACTTTTCCATGGTTGTTTCGAAATATTTCTTATTGATTACATGCAAGTACATATAAGCAGTAGGTCCTAGGCATGTACTTAAGGCCCCCTTCTTCCAGTGCTCCCTGTCTCTGTCTTTTTCTTTATGTATAAGGAGTACAGAAAATAACCACACTTTCGCTCATTTTTACGTTTTTATTTTATATAGAAAAAAATAAGCGCCAAATTATAAATCTATCCATTAATATCCCTGCCAAACCTGATAAGTAAATGAACTGCTAAATTTTCAAAAAAATAGCATTCACCCAAGTCTCATAAAACTTAAAATACTCTCAAAATCGATGTTACTTCTAATTTTTTTTTTATCGAGTCAAATGTTAAATATTGTGTTTTTATCCATAAAAGTCACTAGATCAAACGTTTATCTGTACTATATATTTTTTTAGGATTTTAAATATGATGATTTCTATGAAAACAACTCGATTTAGAAACATAAATTTCGAAGAAGGGGCCCTTAAATAAAATAATAATAATTATTATGATAACGTGGTTCTGTTCACGTAGTAGTCGTGGAATGTATATTTTTTCTTATAACTATGTGATACCCCCCGTATTACAATTATAAGCAAATTGAATAGGCATATAGCATCCTATTTATGTAGGTATTTATGTAACCCAACCCACTATATACATTGTACGTTATATTCACATACACATCTCGCGAACTTGTTTGTAATAAAAGAAAATAAAAGAAACTATGATTAACCATCTAATAAGCAACTACTTTCCGAAGTTGGGAAAATGTTATAGTTAAAAACATTTTTATTTCCTATATATTTTATATCATGTCAAACCATGTGATGATTTGATTTGAATCAAATTAATAAACTATTGAACACGTTCGAGTAAAAGAAATAACTGATTGTTAAATGCAGGTAAACATGACAAATATGTACTCATTTCCTTCTATTTGCATCTTTAAATAATATTTAGAGCTAAACATAACGTAACATAACATGACGTAGGTAGTTAAATATTAAATAAGCAATCTTTCGGTGCCCAACCTATCTTCAGATGTGTAATGTTGAAAAGTAAATAAATATTATATCAGTAAACTTGTTGTTACCAACCAATCTTAAAATATTTGTGATTCAGCCCGTCACAGGCGGAAAGTTCCACGCCGTACATTTTTTTTTGAATATTTTATGGCTTGGATTCAAGTCCTTTAAGCCAAGTCTTTCGGGGACTGAATGATCGGACATTCGATGATAAGACAACTTTCTGCAGAGTGTCATTATTCATATCAATGTCACAATACCTGTTGTAATGAAATAAATAAATTAAATTAAGTTACAATCAACGCGATTAGAGGGTCAATTCACACCGGAAAGCAACGCGTAATTTTCAAGAACAGGATACAAAATAAAACTTTATTTAGGCCCGTATTTATAATCAGCTATCAAGAGTGACAGCGAGTTTATGTTCGTATCAGAAACGTCATTCCAATACAAAATGGCCTGTCAAATCCGCACTCAATATTGCTCTCAATCTTGAGATGGCTTTATAAATACGAGCCTTAGTATCCAAATAATAGGCAGCTGCTTTTGAAACGTTAATGCTATCGATTCGTCGAGAGCATGACTTAACTAAATCTTAACAAAAATTGATGGCATATAATAGATAGACAATGGTGTTAATTCAGGACGCACTATTACTAATTCTAATTCTTAGTAGCGCTGTCACTTTCTTAAATTTGACATAAGAACAGGATAGCAAACAAACACGTGACTTTGACATTCTTAATTTGACGTACGGGCGCTTTAAATAAGGAATGACCATAGAGCGTGCTCACTAATTTTAATTAATTTAAGCAGTCTTATGTCAGATAAGAAATGTCAAACTCACGTATTTGTTTGCTATCCTGTTCTTATGTCTAAGTTAAGAAAGTGACAGCGCTACTAAGAATTAGAATTAGTAACTGGACGGCGTGAATTGAGGCCAATGGCAGGTGAACATTTTTGTCAAGATTTAGTGATTTTGTGCGCTTATGAATCGATACCAATCATCATCATAATCAGACTCAACACTCCACTGCTGGACATGGGCCTCCCCAAAATTTGGGGTATATACCAATATCACACGGAAAACTTAACACTAAGGCTCGCATTTATTAAGCGATCACGATCACGTGACAATACCTATGGGAATCGATGACATGCCGTGACGGTGCAGTGCCGGCAAGTGGAAAAGCGTGTCATATAATTTTATTGATTTTCATACATTATCTCACCTACGATATCGTCGACGGTACCGTGCCGTCGCCGTTGCCGTTGACGTGCCGTCTAGTGGAAAAGCGCCCATTGAGGCGGCAAAGGTATTTTATTTTCCATACCTAATCATCAGTTAACTGTATATTATTAGAACAGTTTTTCTTCTACGTTATTTACCTGCTAGCCTATCTGATCGATTGCATACATATCAAGTAGGTGTAATTATCACGTTCCTTATTATTTGTCCTTAAATCAAGAAATTGTTGATAATATCACCATTGGCCTAGTTTTATAAAGTCTAGCTGACATTGATGTTTGCTTGATATCTGTTATCCTATCAATATTAAAAATTACAAAAAAAAAGTTGTATTTCCTATCTGTGTGGTATCTCCTCCCAAATTACTTACGAAAACGTTTTTGAAGGGCTGCTGCAACACCATTTACCAACTTGGTTTTTTTTTTTCGTCTTCTACGATACGGTGAAAATAAAATGAAAATTTATTTATTTGTCAAACTCAATTCTCACCTAAAGTCTAGATGGATTTAAATAACTCATTATATTAAAGTACACAAGACGTAGTATAAAATCAGAGTCCAAAAGTCCAATTGATAGATTGACCCAGATTGCAAAACAGATTGTATTTATTCATCATAATTATGCTATTATAAAATAAGTTGAGTTGAATCTAATTGAGTTTAATTTTAAGTTTCTTTATTCAAAAATTGAATACAGGTAGGAAATAAAAATAAAATAGAAAATTAAGAGCTTAATTTAAGACTGTCAAAGTGATTTGATCCTTAAAAATATCTAGCGCCAATATAATAAACAAAATCATTAAAATACTAACAGATACAAGCATGTTGGACTGGAAGTGAGAGAAAAACATAGAATGTGCCAGCTGCATATCCTCCCGGGCATGCTGTAAAAACCAGCTAAGGGATTCGAGGGTTTCAGGATATTGTAATTTAGGCGATGGGCTGACAACCTGTCACTATAGCAATATACAGATTTGGGAAAAGGCTAGGGAGATGAGACCTGAGTCTTGCAGTAGACTTTTAGTCGCCGTTATAATGCTAAAGTCTGTATTTTGTATTTAAATAATCCGTTATCAGTTGTTGACAAACATCCTGCAGTACTAAACAGTCAGCGCGTACGCAACGCACCGAGCGCCCAATCAAATATTGATTTATTATTGACGATAGCGGCCATTATGCAAGATGCACGTGTCTACTGCACTGGCATGATAGTGCAGCTGGTAGTGACCCGTGCTTGATGAACTATTATTGTTTATGAGATCTGGGTTCGATCTCTGCATACTACATAAGTATAATTAAACCGTTAATAATTTATCACTGAATCAAAAAATACAATAATTAGGCTTTTCTATTCTTTTTTTTATTATTATTCATAACGGGTTTGCTTTGTTTTATTCAAATAGATAATCAGTAGATAGTAAATATATGCTGACGAAACTGTAAGTTAATTATTTACGAACAATATTCCCAAGACTGGTGGGTAATTAATAATTATCTAGTGATTAGAAAGCCTAGCAAAAATATAAAATGCACATTTAATTATAGCTTAGTAATAAAATAAGTATCTATCATCATCACCTATACAGATTATATTACAATAAAATGCGCTCTTGAACTTGCAGAAATGTGCATGTCTAATGTCTTTTTTATTGTTAGTAAATAATTTACAGAAAAAACTTTATAATCACAACCTTATAATCACTATTTGTTAGTTGATCTGCTATATTACTAGGTTCATAACAAAAAAAAAACAAGTATTTTATAACAATAAAACTCGAGTTTTGGGAGCAATTCAATCAGTTCAATCAATAAAATAAGTATCAATTAAAATCGTATTGTGCCTATTACATAATAACAGTAGAATAGGCTCGTCTCTTTATTCACAAAAAAAAATTACGCATTTGGTATTTCCAATTAATACCCGAGCGAGGCTCTATTCTATGTGGTCATCAAATCAATAAATGGGTCGCAGGTTCAATTATGCCCCCCCGCGAAATCTGTAGTAAGTATCATGATAATATCTGTTCTTCTGAGCAGAGTTAAACCAACTCGAATGATAATTATCTTGTAACTGATTAATTATGTAATTATTAATAGCGTAGTTCCTTTGAGTTGAAAATGCATCCCGATAACCTAAAGGTCAGATAAAAGACATGTGCCGGCAACTTTGATGTACATTGAAGAGTTTAAATCGAAATGCAATGTGTATTTAGTATTTTGAAATAATCTGTAATTTATTTTGATGTGAGTATTTTATTTATGGCCATGATTTTGTTTATACCTATATTTTTTTATAGTTGAAACAAGGGGTTCTATTTATTTAACGTGAACTTTATGATATAAATAGCAATGCTATAAATTTTCATGACGTAAGTAATATTTCTCAAGCTTGTAAAATAACTTAAGTAATGAATGAAGGATTACGAATACGCAAAATCGATTAAAATAAGTCTGATTTTCTTACATTCACTTTATTTTTTTTTATAAAAAGCCCTTAGATATTGCGAACTTCAAAAAAATAAACATCGCATGCCTATCTCAGTAACTATGCACCTTTTATCATGTACAAATTATCTTCTCCTTCTTATCTAAAACATAAACCAATAACCTTAACTAAAAACGCGTCAATGGACACCAAATTCCCGGCAAACACGGCCGCATATAAATCGGCAAGTCTATTATAACCGTTGTATACACCGGCAAGTGGTTCAGTCCGATAGCTGTCAGTGCGTGAGTCGCCCGCATGTGACGTGTAACTAGTATCTCTATCGGAACAGTGATCCATGTTGTGGCACATCTCTACTTAAACAAGTTTCAGGAAAGGTGCGTGTATTTCTGTTTTCAGTGCCTTTGTGGTTGTTAAAAACTGAAAACCTTCCCCAAGGAAAATAGGTGGAAAAACATTGGCCCTCCTCCCATACAAAATGACTTGAGTCGCTGACACCATTTGTATGGGAATATAATATTGTTCCTTGAGGAAAGTTGTTCAGTTTCATGGGTAGTTTCACAACCCTAAAGTTCGATCTGGAATTATTTTCACCAAGTATAGAAATAATTATAGTGATTAATCAATGATTATTAAGATTTCTTAGAATGATTTGTTAATTGTGGTTATTTGTGTTATTAGTGTTCTAAATTAAATATGCAAATCTAATTTAAATTACTGCAATAGTAAGCAAAACCACACCAAAAAAAAGTTGATGTGACAAATTAATGTCTAATAAACAAAAGATTTTTTTCGGATTGCGTATATAAACTTCTCTTTACATATAAACAAGTAGAAAATCATATAAAGTACCTATTCAATATAAAATTAAATGTCTATTATACACAATATCTTTTCATGAAATATCTATTTTGAATATGTCAGCGTAAAATTGTAACAACTGTTAGTTTACAAACTTACTAAACTAGCGGTAGGTTATGTTATAAATTTCCTAAGATAGATTATAATCTAACGGTTTATGCAATATTACGGTAACAAATATAATGTAGAGATCACTATCATAATTTAAATTAACGCAGAAAAGTTACTATGGGTCTTGAAAAGAAACTTTAAAGCATCGTTTTTAAGATAAAATATAAACATTCAAATACTTCGTTAGCTAATGAACACGTGAGAATGTGTATATATATATCATACCTATTTTCCATTAATTTTCTGACTTTTCTTTCCTCATTGCAAAACCAACGCCGCCGTTTTCGCGTAATGAATGAAATGAGGAAAATCTTGGATGAAATAGTAAAATGTTTTGATTTTAACCGCTTAACTTAACATATTTAATTAAATACGTTTAATTAATTTAATTTATTTACATATCTAAACAGCACACGGCTGTTGCTACGGACAAACCGGATTTAATCTATTATTTCTATTACTTTGTAGTGAGAAAACTAAACTGATTGATTGCTGATACTAAGTTCTTTTCTGTCGAGTGGGTTTCGAGTCGATCAACCCGATGAACCCTCAGTTTTTTTTAATAGCACAGCTAATAGGCCTCTGACATGGTTTTCTGAAACGAAGAACAAAGACAGCAACCGGGACCGACGGCTTAACATGCCCTCCGAAGCATGGAATCCTTTTTTTTTGTCGGACAATCAGATGATTCAGCCTGAAATGTCCTAACCTAACAGGGGAAAATCTACCTTCGTTGCATGGCATTCTATTTTGAAATGCAAGGAAGCTTCCACTTTTACATGAGCATACAATAGTATACTTACAATGTAACAGCATGAACTGACTTTCCACATCTAAGTGTAGATAAAGAACATAGAATATAATCAGCTGTTTCATTAGTTGTTTTTTAAATTTTCCTGGAAAAGCTAGTAGAGACAAGGGTTTAAGTAAGGCGACAATGGGGGTGACTTGGATGCACAGAAAATCACTAAAATTATCACCTTTCATTTTCTATCGTGAGAATAGAAAGGGACGGCAATAATTTTAGTTAAGATTTAATTAAGTCATCAATAGCTTAATCGATAGCTTCGTACGCTCCTCTTTGTCAGACTTGAAAACAATATCTGTCTGCCTAGCCTGTGTGTGATACAGACATGATTTAATACCTACATAATTTATTCCCCCTCTTTCTTTTCATTGTTCAAGTAAATAGTTAAATTGCTTATATTATTTCGTCACACACATTTTCTTCACAACAAATCAATAAAACATCAAATCCCTCTCGACCTGTTAGCATCATAACATGACATAATAATCAATTCAGTATCATCTCGTTTTGTACATGACAAATGTTTTGATGATGACATTCGAGAACCACTTTAAACTGATTTTAATTTATTGACAATAGGTAGAAACAACATACCTACTCATCATATCATGATATTCGTACGTCATACAGAATATACAAAACATTTATTCAATTATGCGTATGTTTCACACGCTTTTTTCTTGATGGACTTTAATGCAATGGAAAAACACAGAATATTTCATTTCAACTACTTCTCTACCTAGGCGTACTTAGTATAAAGGAATGAAACTGGGTTTCAGTTTCTATAATTATATTCCTATTCCAAATTAGGCGATACCCTACACCACAGAAATATATAACTTCAAAAAATGTAAAAATTACAATCATCCGTGCTTACCCCGTAAAAGATAATAGTGTAATTTTATGTATTTATTTTATTGTAGGTATTTGTAAACTGTAGACATAGGAATTTACCTCCTAGTTTGGTAAAAGTTACCCAAGTTTGTTGCTTTGATTCCTATAAATGTTTAATAGTTTGAACGGTGCGTGCTGACACTCATACACATACAATATTTATGTGAGTTGTATGAAAGGTGGGATATTGGTATTTTTGTTTTGTAATAAGATGGCCACTTTCACCTGCATCTTCGAATGTTTCATTTACGTCTCACTTTTGAAAGGATCCGGTATATGTACTTGTATATAATTATGTTTGAAGTAGTGCTCGGTAACAAAGTTCAATTTCCTATGTATAAATCTCTGATAAATGAACTTTGATCAGCTGTCAAATCAAATATCTCTTGTCAATTTCAATAGAATGGTCATGAAAGGTGGATAAGTCTAGCTGAGCATACTTACATACATTAAAGTGACGCCTTTATCCTTAATGGGGTAGGTAGAACTTTAAACGCTTAGTAAAAGGATTGTTGTCAACCCATCGCCTGAATTACAATACCCTTGAATCCCTTTGCTTTGGCTTCTACAGCATAATCGGGAAGAGAAACGGGCACATTCTATGTTTTTCTATCGCTTCTAGTTCAGCATGCACGCTGAACAATCCCAAATAAAGCAATAGACTCTAGGCTTCACTGAAATTATAAGAAACGTAGATAACTCACAGATACAAGTAAGTACTTATTAACAGTCATGATTGTTGCACTGTTCCTAAGATAAAATACTTGATCTTAGTCTTATCTTGTTCTGTTTATCTAAACTGATTGATTATGTAGATTATTTTATGCCGTTTCGAATGAATTGAGTAGAATTGATCCTCTATACTATGGACATGTCATTTGAACATAATATTTTAAGTGCATATTATTTATTTGAATCAAATCATTGAAATGACTTGTTTTAGTGTCCCAGTGTTTAAGCTACACCCTTCAGTCTCCAATTCTGATAATATATTATTATGAGTGATTTCTCAAAGCGGTATTAATAAATCATACCATTAATGGGATATTATGTAGGTCTAGGTCTTTAACGGGTTGACCTAGACTCGACTAAAAGTAGTTAATTGAGGCGCCATTATCCTGCATTGCACAGACATAGGATAGGACGTATCGGACTAACTCCTATATTTTTTTTTTTTTTTTTGGAAGGTCGAATAACTTTCTTAATAATATACTTAGTTTAAAACTAAAGAGATATTTTATTTATTGTTGTTTATTGTACACAAATTACATGAAAATGACAATACATAAAGAATGACGACACAACAGGTACAGCTTATTTCCACTAAGAAATTTCTTCCAGCTATAATATTAAGTAATTAACTCTGTAAATATAATAGGTATGGCTTCTGTTCTCTCATGATAGAAAGTGACAGGATGGACTTATACTAGTTAAGTCTCATTATTTGCAACAACGAATTGCCATCACAGACGATTTACTGCAGAAAATCACCTCGTTTTTACCATGAAAAACCACATGAGTTAGATTTCAAATTCTTTAAATATTCTTTTATTGACAAGTTATAGGTCTTTGTCACCTGCGGAACCCCCATCTATATTATTGTATATAGATGGAGCAACCCACACCCGTCAGCGAAGGTATTTCAAGGATAACTCCACGTTTACCGACCACTTCAAACTACGTTTTAACTTCGTTTTTCTGCGGTTTACTTACCTAAGAAAATGCACATAAGTTGAAATACCTACACTCTACATTTAAGCCATTTTATTTAAAACTGGGTTTACTCTACTCAGCTCATGTAACTAAAAAGTATTTCAAAAACTGGGATGGCTCCCAGTTTTTGAAGAAGAACAATGAATGTGCCAGCTGCTTTCTATCGCTCCCAGTCCAGCATGGAAGCATTTTTCCGTTTCTTGGGTAGAAATTCCCTTTCTCCTAAAATAAGAACATATTATATTATTATTATTTTTTATGTGACGTTATTATGACCTGACAGCAAGGGACCATTCGAAATAAACCCATAAATCATTATTATTTTTGATAAGATAAATTTGATCATATGAACATGACACCTATCGATCGAGATATATCATGATTTAAAATACCTACCACTTGTGATGACAATATTTAATATCTGTTAGTTTATTTGTAGTACATAAACACAATTTAAGTACAACTATTATTATTAGATGCAGTAAAATAACTGTTAACTAGAATTATTCATTTTGTTGTAACATTGATTAGTTTTGTTACCGTATGTGTCATAAAAATAAAATAAACAATAATTATTTGATGTCATTTCAATATAAAGTTTTTTTTAACGAACTAATAGTAAAGGTACAGACAGCACAATCATTTTTTTTATTACAAAGAAACTCTTAAAGTGACTGATCAGTTTATAATTAATAGGTCACTTATAAACACTGCGTAGTTTATATATTTTTTATTTATTTTAACACGTTAATTGCAAAAAGCTAATCGATATAAAAATTAACTTTTTGCACAATAACCCAATTAAGTTGCGATAAAAAAATATATAACTTGTCTAGAACTTAAACTAGGAAGTCTGAACACGCTTTTTTAGATGATTACATTCTTGAGCTATTAGGTACAAATTATTTACGAAACAATTATATTACATGCATACTTCAAATTGATTACTCTGCCAAACAGCGATGATGGAGAAAATTACTGTCGTCCTTCATGCGAAAAGTTTATATTTTATTTTTACTCTGGGTCAGACCTAATTTTTTCCCTCCATTCTTATGGCTGCTATCTGAAAATCAGCGTCACTGTGGCTCGTATTTATAAAGCGATCTCAAGATAGAGAGCAATATTAAGGGTCGTATTTATAATGAGCTCTCAAGAGTGACAGCGAATTTGAGTTTGTATCAGAAATGTCATTTCAGTACAAAACGACCTGTCAAATCCAAACTTAATATTGCTCTCAATCTTGAGATCGCTTTATAAATACGAGCCTAAGTATGGAATTGACAGACCATAATGTACTGAAATGTCATTTCTGATACGAACTCAAACTAGCTGTCACTCTCAAGTGCTGTTTATTAATACGGGCTTGTGTGACATTAAAGCTGAGATATTAGAACCGCTTCTCGGCTGTAAATTGGTTTCTTTTTCTGTTATATTTATTATTAAGCTTATTCGTATTTAGTACCTACATAATAAGATTGTTTATATTTATTTTTTATGCAGTCAGTGAATAAAGAATAAAATAAAAAATACTCAGTAGCCCACGTCCAATAATTGTTTAGCTTTCTGCTTTTGTTATGTTAGTTGCATTCTACGTTGACCGGTACTCGGCTACCATCAGGTAGACGTATTCTTTACCACCTTGTGACATAAAAACTAGATCGTCATCATCATCATCTTCCTAGCCTTTTTCCCGTATCTCACGGGGTCGGCTACCTAATATAGGGGATTGAACGAGTTTTTACACAGAGCGACTGCCATCTGACCTCCGCAACCCAGAAGGGAAACCAGACCCAATCCTAGATCAGGTTACACACAACCTTTGAATTTCTTCGTACTTAGGTGTGTGCAGGTTTCCTCACGATGTTTTCCTTCACCGTAAAAGCGGCGAATAAACGTACATATGAAATTCGAAACCCGAAAAACACATTGGTACGTGGTGGGATTCGAACCACGACCTCCTGCACAGAAGGCCGCAGCCCTATCCACTACACCATCCGGGCTTGTGATAAAAACTAGTTCGTCACTGGTATAATTTTTTGCTCTGTTTGTTCTACGTTCCTACAGCACGTTCCGAAGCGGTAAAGTACAAAGGCAGGTGTACTCTTGGATCGGTTCAAGGTTGGCATCTAGGAAATATAATGTAAAAGAAATATAAATAAATAAATTAGTTGACACGTGAAAGTTTGCTGTCATTTACGTCTTTGACTGGGTGGTAGGGAGTGTTGTCTATTACTATGGCCTGTATTTATAATCAGCTCTCAAGAATGACAGCGAGTTTGAGTTCGTATCAGAAACGTCATTCCAATACAAAATGACCTGTCAAATCCGCATTCAATATTGCTCTCAATCTTGAGATGGCTTTATAAATACGAGCCTATATCTCCGAATCTTGTCAATGTAGAGACAAAATACAGCATCTGTTAAGACGAATTAATCATACTTTTAGGAACGCTTTCCCGTATGGTACCGGGTTAGAATAGCATCACCCGATCACTTCCTGCGGGTGTCGTAAAAGGCGACTAAGGGATAAATCCAGGGAATGGGCAGCAGCGTTCCCTGTGAATGTAAAACTTCTACTGCGCTCACCAACCCGCCTGCCAAGCGTGGTTCTTCTTCTGTCGTATGGGTTTCGAGTCAATCGACCCGATGAACCCTGGTGTCAGAGTTTTTAAACCGCCTATCCGGCCCAACGCTTTAACCAACTACGGCGGATTATGTTTTGAGCGGTGAAATTATCTGTCGGCGGATGAAATTTTTGATTTGTTATTTCTAATATTAATTCAGAAATAATATAGCACTGTGGGTGCAAAAAATCTATAAATAAATTAGGTATTTAAAAAAAGGTATTTAATCATCATTGACTTACTTTAATTATTCAAATCTCGTTAATTATTAGCTGATCGTATTTATTTATGTTTCAATTTTATCGAATACTTCTTATCACATCGCAAAACCACTATTTTGGAGGACATTTCATAAAGAGAAATTAAACTTGTTTTTTCTGCAATCATTTTAATTTTAAACTGCCTTTGATCCAATGACATAATTTCTGCATTTCGCATCAATTAAATGCAATTAGTTTAATAATTAATTTTAGTTTTAATACCATACATTGCTTGCAGAATGCATTAGCTTAGCCCACAAAAATATTTAAATCAAATGACACATGGTGTTCCCATTTTTTTATCAGAGCAGAAACATATGGTTAAGAACCTTGCCCTATTTAGTTCAAACGATGATTTACTAACGAATATACAGGGTGTCCAATAAGTCATAAATATAGGTAATACTGATAGGGAAGAATTTACGAATGAAACTGAACAACATTTCATAGTAACATTTTCTCGAATTATGAAAAAAAAATAGGTTCTCCAATACTAAATAACTCGACCAGCTAACACTTTTGTATAGCAATAGGAGGTTCAAATTTTCTTTGCATATTTAGAAGAAAAGTTAGCCAGATAACTACACCTAATTTTAACATTAATTTACTACGCACATTGCCCTCGTCCAAATCAAATCTATTTCTATTTAGTTCGGTCACTTTTATTGCGATAATTATTTTTTTTGCAGTGCCACGATAAAATCATCTGCTTGGCAAAGTAGGTCAGATTGTCTAAATTCTACGATAGTGTTTTGAACAACCTTGTGCTCCACAGCACTAATTATTTTGGTATTGGACCAAACATTACAATGACGTGACCATGCCATTGATATCATTGCTAGGTACAGGAAGAGACACTTATTGCTTAACGGAGTAGGTGTATTATCAACAGCCTATCAAGAAACAATAAGATTTTTATTATAAACGGGATTATCACCGCGATTTTTTTTCATTATCACCTCGATATTTCAAGCTGTTTGCACGCTTCATGCCGCGTAAATTTTAAAACTTAAATCAAGAAACATTTGTTTTTCTTCAATAAATCAGAAACTCAATAGATTGTTTAATTGACAAAATACTTTATAGCCAGAAAACTTATTGAACAGGTAAGATATGTACATACATATACAGGGTGTTAATTTAATTGCGTGCTATAGCTTAGGTTAGGAGGTGTTTCAGTAACGTAAAAGGAGGACTGTAAAACATAAAAATGCTTCCATGCTGGACTGGGAGTGATAGAAAAACGTAGAATGTGCCAGCTGCATCTCCTCCCGTGCATGCTGTAAAAATCAGCTAAGGGAATCGAGGGTTTCAGTGTATTGCAATTTAGGCGATGGGCTGACAACCCGTCACTATAGCAATATACATAATCATCATCTGTATTAGCCCTCGAAACTTGTCAGACGTGGCGGAACAACCTATGTTTAGGTCGTTTTTGCTCTGCCTACCCCATTAGGGATACAGACGTGATTTTATATATGTATGTATGTATGTAAAACATAAAAAAACGCACCCAATCCAGAATGGAAGTAACGTATGTCATCATCATAAACACAGGACCTTGCCCTCTTTTACATATAAGTGCGGTACACAGACGATGTGTTGCATACGCATATGTGATTGTTTTGCCCGATATTCATATCACTTTGGTCACTGTACTCTTGACCTGTCTCCTGTGACTTTATGTCTTAATTTGTACCATTCTTCTTGTTGTGTCGAAAATCTTAATGTACCTCAGCTCAGTATATTATTGTATCTTGTTCACATTATCGCAGTATAATGAATTATTTGCAATAACATGCAAAGGTCATTCACATATACAAAGAGGTGTGTTCTAATTTAATTTCTGTTATGGAAATACTATTCCCAAATAAACTTTAACAGCAAAATTTCATAAAATAAATTTGACAGCCTTTTCAAAATGACTGGATGAGACAACATTAATAGGATCAATAAATATGTCATTATCATAAACAAACCATCATGTACATTGTGATCTTGGTCACAAATACATATTAACAGCTTTGTTTACAAACAATGATCGCGTGACTACAACAGAACTTGCAGTTATTTAATTACAACAAGTTGACTCAAACACCAATGCATTTAGTATGAGTAGACTTCGTGCGTACTGTGTGTAGCGATGTCCTTCAGAAATACAGCGTAAAAATATTTCGTCGAATGTAGGAATGTCGAATGTAGGAATGTCAGTACTTGTACCTTTATGGCATTTTGGCGAGCTCAATCCATCGTCGACTCTATCTCGGTCAGAGGCCTAGACTAGAGTCAAAAGTTAACCCTAAAAAATTTACAGATGAGCACGTAAATAGTCGATCACGCGCCGTCATGTCTGTCAATCCGTATCATAACAGAATTTAGAGGTTAAGGAAAGTTCAAGAGTCCAATTTAAATTGTAGCTGGTTGATCTCGATATAAATATAAATTGTGCTAATGAAGTAACTAGTAGCTATTAATACAACAACAAACAATTAAGAGATATTTTTAAACTAATGCGGGTAATATTATAAACCTACATTAATGTAGACTGGTTTAAACTTCCGCGTACACGGACAATACGCAATTCTTCGTTATAGTTAAGTGGGTACTTTAAATTAACACGCTTTATCATTATTTAGTCTGCAAATTTCTGTTATCAAAGACAAAACATAATAAATGGAATATAGGTTAGATAAGCTTTACTTTAAACAAATACTGGGATTAACTAATTGCCATTTAAAATCTTAAAATAAAATCTCTAACTAACGAGACACAGAACACAATGTTCAGACTGTCTTGCGTTAGATTCCATTGAACATTCTTATAAGTAAGAATCTAGTATATCTTAAGTAGGTATAGATATACGATTAAATATGCATTTTTTATGTAATTGAATCCAAGGGTAGCCTTAGGAAGATAAATCAAAACAACAAACTCCTTATAGTGAATGATAAGTTCAGCTTCAAGTGTAGCTGTCTCTGATATGATAAGGAAGTTTGTTTACTATTATTGTTTTATGGATTTGATAAATTATAACCGAGTAGAAAGAGAAACGACATAAGACATATCTTCAAATGTGTTACCAACTGTTAACATGCGTCCATTCTTTAATTAATCTTGATATGTATTATGTTTATATACGTAGTATACTTGATATGCTCACTACTTTCGAAGAATTGGAATAAAACTGTAGCTTATGATTTTCTTTCTTTGTTACAGGAAAAAGCATGGGAGAGAAAAAAAATCCAGACAAAGAAGAAGAGAAACCCACAGAAACATACAGATCCTTATCTCCTGACCTTAGCAATGATCTCCCAACTACAGACGATACAAATATTATTGTTAATACAGTAGATAATAGAGATGACGAAATCGAAGCAGCTGGCAAGCAAAACCCAGCATACGATCCCAGAGATGAAGAAATTACTAGTAATAAGACTTTAGGAGTAACAAATAATAATACGACTGATAAAAATGATGAAGAAGAAATTGTAGAAACAGATCCTAAAGGATCAAAAGAAGACGATGAAGTAAATAGTTCAAACAAAGACAATGTATCAGAAAAAAGTACGAATTCAGATACAAACGGTGGAACCAACGGTATTATAGCAAATAGTGACACTATGGCGAATTACATACAAAATATTATTAGGAATTCGAGTTCAGCTGCTGGATTAGGACTAGATAAAGAAAAAGCGAAGGAACAAGCACTATTAGAAGATTCAAGCACATTAGCTAGATTTTCACCGATATGGAAACAGGTTGGTTCTCTTAAAAAAAAAATGTAATTAGAAATGGGTTTGCTTTTGACTCTAGACAATGGTCAGAGATGACAGTGAGAGTCGATGATGGAGCGAGCTCAGAAGGAGATGCCTGTTATGGTACTGGCACTCTCACGCACTGACAGCTGTTTGGCGCCGGACTCCGGTGAGAAGCTGGTCGCGAGCCAGGCGGCCCCTTGCGGAGTCTAACCACCGCTTTGTTAGGATCGTTCAGACGGACTTATTGCAAGCCTGTATTGCCATTACCCGGGGCGGACCACTAGGAGATAGATCTATGTAAACCTCGTCGACCTCTATATCTAAACTCACCGATCCACGAAGCGTGTTCTCAGTCCTCAGGGAGAGTGATGCTGCGTCAGGCTGGCCTTTGAGCTGAGGAAGCAAGATGGCCATCTTGCTTCCTCAGCTAAAGGAGCCTGGCAGCATCATTCCCTGGGATGAGAACACCGCTTCGTGGATCGGTGAGTTTGATTGAAGATATAGTTTGATAAACTTAAATAAGATCACAAATAATATAATGTACTTACAAGAAGTACTCGCGATTATTTTCACTCATTTTACTTTTCAGCTCGCTATAAGTATCTAGGTAAAATGAGAATTACTTTTAGTATTTAAATTAAATGATGTTCTGGTCTGGAACTTACCTCTATTTTACACATGAGACGTGACATGACCTGATAAGTTTACCCTTTGAAGTCAACTTGCACTTGAGGAAATACCAGCCTGTTTGTTGGAAATATTCCCAGTCAGTATCTTAATAAGAAAAACCCGGCCAAGAGCAAGTCGGACACGCCCATTTGTAGGGTTCCGTAGTTTAGTAGTTACTTTAGCATTTATTTTCTTCAAAACTCGATTTGAACTTTTTACTAAAGCTATAAGGATCATTTCACGTTGACAAATAGTACTATTAGTTTGTTGAAACGGTTTTTCCAAAATATTCCGCAAACTATAAATGCTACACTTTCGAGGGTTCCAAAAATTATTCGTTTTTTTTTTCCTTTTCATATTTGTGTCATTATAATCTATTTTTGTACCAAATTTCATGATATGGGGCATAGTTTCATGGTACGTATGGGGCATACAGACGGACGGACAGAAGAAAATTTAAGGACTTAGTTGACTACGGAACCCTAAAAAATGCTATCGTACGTCGAGTCTTGTGGGGACACGAGTCATAATAAGAATTAAATAACTGACTGCATAAACGCAGAATATACGCAGGATTCAATATTGGGCGCTTTTCCACTAGACGGCACGTCAACGGCAACGGCGACGGCACGGCGACGATCACGTGACAATATCTATGGGAATCGATGACATGCCGTGACGGTGCCGTGCCGGCAAGTGGAAAGCGTGTCATATGATTTCATTGATTTTCATACATTATCTCACCTACGATATCGTCGACGGTACCGTGCCGTTGCCGTTGCCGTTGACGTGCCGTCTAGTGGAAAAGCGCCCATTTTATTCTATTTTTATACTTGCATAGGTATAAAAATAAATAAATAAATATCCCGTGTGGTGCCGGGTTAGAATAGCATCACCCCATAACTTCCTGCAGGTGTCGTAAAGGCGACTAAGGGATAAATCCAGGATTGGGCAGCAGCGTTATGGAAAACTTCTACGATGAAAATGTTTAGACATCTGTAAAAAAAAACTCTGTTTCTTAAGAGGAGTGTTGACACGTATCAATCTGCACCTTTCCATACAAAAGGGGATATAACGGTTCCAACCACGTAAACATAGTCTGATTCCTATATTTTATGGAAATTTTATAGATATACTTACTTACAAACCTAGTTAGTTACTATAAGAAAATGCAGCATCCACGGCAATATTAAGAATTATTTAAAAAAATGGTTATATGAACACCAATTTTATAGCTTTACGGATTTCTTGAAGGAACCTATATTCTTTAAATAATAATATTATAATTGTAATCCCTATTAATCAATTTACAATTCTAATTGATTTTATACTTAAATATGTATTAGCAATGTTTGTTGTTTTACAATATTCAAAAAATGATATTTTACTAATTTTAGATTGACATTGTAATATTTTTTTACCAATAAAGAATTGTATTGTATTAATTGTATTGTATTGTAGTTTATGTCTACATCATTTCCAAAAATTATAGGAATCGGACTATGTTTACTGGGTGGAAACCGTTATATCCCCTTTTGTATGGAAAGGTGCAGATTGATACGTGGTCAACACTCCTCTTAAGAAACAGAGTTTTTTTTTACAGATGTCTAAACATTTCATCGTAGAAGTTTTCCCATAACGCTGCCTGCCCAATCCCGGATTTATCCCTTAGTCGCCTTTTACGACTCCTGCAGGAAGTTATGGGGTGATGCTATTCTAACCGGCACCACACGGGATATTTATTTATTTATATTATATTATACCTATGCAAGGTATAAAAATAGAATAAAATGGGCGCTTTTTCCACTAGACGGCCACGTCAACGGCAACGGCAACGGCACCGGTACCGTCGACGATATCGTAGGTGAGATAATGTATGAAAATCAATGAAAACTATATGACACGCTTTTCCACTTGCCGGCACGGCACCGAGTCACGGCATGTCATCGATTCCCATAGATATTGTCACGTGATCGTCGCCGTGCCGTCGCGTTGCCGTTGACGTGCCGTCTAGTGGAAAAAGCGCCCAATATTGAATCCCTGCGTATATTCTGCGTTTATGCAGTCAGTAATTTAATTCTTATTATGACTCGTGTTCCCCACAAGACTCGACGTACGATAGCATTTTTAGGGTTCCGTAGTCAACTAAGTCCTTAAATTTTCTCTGTCCGGTCCGTCTGTATGCCCCATACGTACCATGAAACTATGTCCCCATATCATGAAATTTGGTACAAAAATAGATTATAA